>JAAAKL020014737.1:0-11804 GCA_010016065.2 Carybdea cf. marsupialis auct. non (Linnaeus, 1758)
TCTGCTATCCTGTGGATTGCCTCTACCTCAAGCAGAGCAACTCGCTGCCGATCGTCAGCGCTGGCGAGCACTTGTGTTTCAAGTTGGCTCTACGCAACGCACGGTGCTCGAGGATTACTAAGTGTGAGTCATGGATATCTACATATAACAATATATATATTTATGTATCATATTTAGATGTCCATGCCTCAGGTCTATAGTGAGATCACCTTATCATCTTGCATTAGTTTGAGAATGAACGAGCAAATCCCTAAGTCCGAAAAAGATTTCTTTGACGGTCGGTATAGCCAGTTCACTTTCATACCAGAGCCGCCACGGCGAGGTTTGAAGACGTCTGTAATGTTTCACCTCTGTAAAAATGCCTTTACTGATTCAATAAATTTGAGACACAACACGCGCATACAATCATAAAAGCAAAGGCCGGGATTATGTAATCGCCATCCTTAGTTTGCTAATTTCAATGCAAAATTCTGTAATCGGGACAGCTTTTGTTACGCGCAAAATAGTCCAGTAGAAGTTGCCAACCTCATACGTAGCTTTGAATGTTCTTCACTTTCAACATGTCCTGGTTATTAAAAGGAAAAATCCGCATCTTCATGTGTCCGCATGTTATAACTATTGGGACTAATCAAGGCAAGTGGCCATTACAGTTGTATCCATTGCCATTCATTGATGGCAGTAAATATGCTTGACTTTTTCATTCAACGCGGTTTTACAAAAACAAGAACAAAAAATCGTATGATGAATACGACAACTAAATATAAATTTTTGCGACAAAATGCGTAATTTGCCATAGGTAAACAGCGAATACTGTCCATACAAAGTTTAGGTTTGATAGTAAAAGAATAATATGGAGCTTCGACTCGTTTTGGCGGCAAATATAGAAAGATATTTTATTGATTCTTCAATATATTTCCGACTTTCATTTTTTTAATTTTTTTTTCATTTTCTTTTTCAACCTGTTCAAGGCAGAAGCCACTACTGGGAACGGGGTTACTTTCCCCCTTCGGATGACAATCTAATCATGCTTGCAGTCCGCTCTCTGTCCTATCTCTCGAAACATAATTTCACACATCACAAGAGCAGATGACAGGGCACAGTACCTCTGGGATCGTGGCAGGCAAGCTCAGGGTAGGTTCGCACTCATGACCCTCAGACATACAGTTTTTAAACGTTAAAGTTCAATTTTCCGTTCTGGGATGCTTAGTACTGACAGTGCAAGGAGAGTTTTCAGATTTCGGATGTAAATTCAGTCAGGTATAGGAGTAAATCTATCGCCCGCTTCAAAAGCATTTTTGCCCAAAAGGGAGCGACATTGCCCACGTTGGGAAACACTGCCGTAAAACATGCACAGGAATAAGTTCTGCAATTTTAAGCATACTAGGCATTTCGCCGGTAAGAATGGAGTAATTGTAAAAATATACCAATAGGAAACAAAGCCCACTTGGGATCATTTTAAGCAGATTGGTTTCGATATTGGTTAAGGGGACTAAACGAGTTGTAATAGCAGCATGGGGTACAAATCTTACCTCTGTTAACTTTTCTTCAGTTACAAATCTACCAGCAACAGCCTTGATTAGCCGACTCATATCAAAGGAAGCTTGACCGTATCTACGGTAAAAGGAAACAAATAAAGTAGTTTGAATAGGCTCAAACAATGCTCCAGTAATTTGAACCAGCGGGTACTCTTATCTGCCAAATAAGTGGGGCTATAATAAAAGGGGTGTTAGTGGTGTCAATCCTTTCAACGGTTAATGAATGGGTGTGTGTGTGGATATTAAATAGTTGGTGAACTTAGGTTAACAGTTGGAGGTAAGGAAAGGCGACACGCAATTCCTATCGTTTCAAAGCCGTGGCAACCAGCACTGCAAAGAAGGACCAGTTTAACAAAAAATCCTTAAACGTAGAACGGGACAAGGGTGATATCTGTGCGGTGTACACGTCAGTTGAGGGTATCACAGTCTCTTAATCAAAGGCACCTGACGTGCAGTCAGTGAGACTGTAGCAACTTAAATCAAACGTAAACTACAATAGCGGCAACTTAAAAACTAATGCGAACTAACGCAATTCCCATCGTTTCCAAGCCGTGGCAACCAGCACTGCAAAGAAGGACCAGCTTAACAAAAAATCCTTAAACGTAGAACGGGACAAGGGTGATATCTGTGCGGTGTACACGTCAGTTGAGGGTATTACAGTCTCTTAATCAAAGGCACCTGACGTGCAGTGAGCATGAGACTGTAGCAACTTAAATCAAACGTAAACTACAATAGCGGCAACTTAAAAACTAATGGATCACCAGTAGCACTAGAAAAAAGCGCAATTATAATGAATCAAAGTTGGTAGATATTTTTCTTTAAACTTTTTATTTAATAGATAAGGTGGTATTAGGTTAGCCTGTAGAAAATATGCTAGTTTCTAAACATGTAAATAAGTATGCCTTTTCTGCACTCTTGGCAAACGTCGTTACATTATTTGATTTTCGTTGTAAAGCAAAGTTGAAAATAATCAATAAGTAAATAGTTGTTCTCCAATACTATTTGTCCATGGCTATTTTGCTGTGTAGCTGTAGATGGCGTTGGCAGGTCTGGTATTTGGTCAGAGACAAACTCAAGTTTCCTCTCATTTGTATTGTTTATTTGAGCGTTTATATGTATTACTTAAAATCTTGTTAAATTCATTTTCATTCAAATTTTTCCATTCCATTTCCCCAAACACATCCAATCAAAATTCCGAGATAGCCATTTCGTTCAACATAATTGAAAGGTAAGGGGAAAAATATCTTGGCAATCATTTGGTATCTGAAAAGGGGCGTTTTCCTCCGATATGATCTATACCCCCTCTTTCAAACAAGGAGGTAAAATATGAAAGTCGTTAAACCATCTTTTTCAAAGTGGCAGTGGATTGTAATGGCCGTTTGACCAGCTTTCGTAAGAACATGACTGAAATTGTAGGAATGGCTTGAATTTTATACCTACCTGTTGCAATTCTAGAAATGGCAGGGAAGACAAACCCTTTCTTCTGTGTTGATCAAATTACCACGCTCCTATACTGAAATATTCTACTAAATTTTACTTTGAAATGTTGAAGACAGTTGATAACATGATCCATTGTGACTACCCTTTTGACCGTCCACTTGTTACCCCCGACACTTGTAACGCACCATCGGAAGTACCGATACGTGTGCCTTAACAAGTTTTACCCCCTATGGCCTCAACTTACGCCTCAGTGTTAAAATAGCAAGAATCGTACCATCGACTATAATATACGACAATATTTTTTTTTGCTCCCACTCAAGCTACGACACTCAAAATTCTTCAAGTAAAGCACTGTCCTGTTAAAATAATCGTCATGAAGATGATACTGACGATGACCATTAACATCAACAACACCACTGTTGTCATAGTTATGCTCCAATTGCAGTTAGTACCTATGGGAGTAAACTCTAATAATAATTTTGACTTTCTTCATTTTCTTGGCTTTTGCTATGCAGTTTTATTCACTGAAAATACATGTGACAAGACTGTTGAGGCGCTATTTTAACTAATGGGGGGCCAGTACTCGTGACTACACTTTTTCGCCATTGGAAACAATGAGAAGCTCGATCCAGTCTTTTTTAGAGATCAGTGGTTACGCCACAGAACAAGCAAACGAACAGCTACACACTGCCCTCGTTGGTAAAATTGTTAAAAAATTTTTCGATCTCTTCCATTTAGTAGCTTAAAAGGAACCGTATCAGGCTTGAAGCGCAAAGATGCTCTAGAAAAGGGTCACGTGGGAGAAGTGATATACAAATTTGAGCAACTTTTGCTTCCTGGAAATGTCAGCCATCATTATCAACTTCAGGGTAAACCAAAATTGGAGTTGCTTACAAACAAACGCCACTTTCACTTAGTAAGGATGAGGTCATCAATTTCCACCAATGTTTTCCGATTAGTCAGATGCCTCTTTGTCCAATATCGTGTGAAAGGTCGCCCCAAATTGCAATTTTCATGAGGGAGATCTGAAGACCACAGGTTTCTGCTTCTTTCCCAACAACGTCATATAGTGGAATGCAATAAAGTTTTCGTTAGCTTTTCGATAACAATAACGCCCAATCTGGCGAAATTGAATCCTGAGCATACATCAAGACTCCAACCTGTTTTGTTCTTTTCGAAACCGAAACAAGGATCAACAATTAATCCTTCTTTGTTAAATGAACGCAGCCTCTTGTAAAGACACCGACATCATTTAAATCTCCTTACAGAAACATACTAATAACATCCAGAGTTTTTCCTTCTTAGAACGTTTCTGTGAAGTTCGGAAAACTAAAAGATTTCATTCATTGAACAACTGTAGGGCTCCAAATACAGATTAGTTAGACAAAAAGACATCACCTTTGTTTTCACAAACATCTTCCGATATAGCGTTGGATGCATAAAAGATCTATACTGAAAATTTTTTTTAAAAATATTTGGTTCCTGATTCGATCTGCATGAATAGCAATGATTTTTATGGGGAGTAGTTAATGACCCACTTTTAATGATGTTAACAGAGGGTAGATTATGGGTCGTTCCATGATTCTATTTCTTCCTAGAGATGGGGAGCTGAAGAGATTATTGCCCCGGAACCAAAAAATAAGTGGTTGTTGATTGTTAATCGTGACGTAACACAAAAAAATGAATCAAGGTCAATATGTCACAAAGTTAGCGGCAATACGAATGCCTCTGTTTACGCACCATAAAATAAACTCGTCTTTGACAACCTTTTAGGAGATATCATACAACTTAATTTTAGATCAAGACTGTGTGGAAAAGTCATTTTTATAAACGATTCTATGGGTTTGAAAAAATTGCTGGTAATAAATTTGCTACAGCTTTCGCAACAAAACCTAGTAATATCGGGTAACGGAGAGATCTATTTTGAACCCTCAGATCAACTTCAGGTGTAGCTTGCTTCTGTCATGAAAACTATGAACTTGATTTTGAATGTTGCAAAACTGTTTATAGGATATCTTTAAAATCTTGATCCAGAAACAATCGAGGAGTTACTGCTAAAAGTCTCATGAAACTTATTTACAGAAACCTTAGGGAAACCTTGCATTATGTGAGATTATGTCGGGTTTGAATCCTTCTTTCATTTCGTTTTGCTAGGATTTGGTCGGTTTCTACAATTGTCAGCCTGATTTAATTTCGTTTGCGTATGGTACTTACAGTAGCTCCGGCAAACGGTTCAGGGCCTTGCATCCTCGAAAGCAGGTACTGACACAGGGACCACTACCATCTAAGTAGGAGTTCCACAACCATTAACACATTTTAAAGTGTACCTCCAGTGGTCAGAAATTTTTTGATATTTTGTTCATTTTGTTTCAAGGAATCAAACTGCAACTTTAGTTTTGGTCTCATGCACAGTTTTCCGTAGTTATAAGTGATTCTTTAACAAACGTTTTCCAGAACGAGGCAATTTTTGACGTCATAAAAACAAATCTGACGTCATAAGGAAAAGGGAAGTTCAGTTGTTGATGCTGAAAGTTCAATAAGATGCAGCCATTTCGGCGGTCAGCAGTGCAGTTTTCCGCTCTTTTACACGGATTTACGTGAAGTACAATCAACGTACGGCAAAAAGAATAGACGGAAGCTTTTCAGGTCTGCACAATAAACAAAATACCAGAAAAAGGCTGACCACCAGAGGTACACTTTAAGAAGTAAAAGGTGAGCATACTTCTATAATACAACATAGTCTTGTATAAGCATGAATTGTCACTATTTTTGATAACTAAAACTGACAGAAATCTTTTATACACATGAAATATATGAGTTTATAAATTTGTGTTGTGTACTTAATATGAAACAGATGGAACACTATCAACTATACGTTTCCAAGATGGATTATTTGCAAGGTATATCTAAAAAGTAAAAGCCACTTTTCTCCTCTTTGGATCAGTGAACTCCGATCTCAAAAAGAGTGCATAACGAGGGAAGCTGTATATCAAGACTTGAAGAGGTTCAACATAAATCAAGTTGTATTACTTGTATGTAACCATGATTCCAACACGAGTGCAACAGTTCCCTGCTTCTCTAGCGAGGGCGATGGTTTCCCCTTCATTTTGACGGAAGACATTTCATTCAAGGTGAATTGGGTTGACTAGTGAAATATCGATTCGACTGACTCTGTCTTCCCTTAAACTTTTTAACTGACCGATGAAATCTATCAACCCCAATAAGGTGAACGAATAGTTTGCCATCGGCAAATAAAAGGGGAACTGATGCGGTCGTGTTGGAATCGCAATGTATATTACGGGTACCTAAAAAGCTGTCTATTATAAATAAAAAGCCACTAAGAGATGCTACGTTGCCTCCATTAAGTTTCACATATAATAGACTCCATATTGTCTAAGTTCATTTCCTTCGGGAAACATTATCGGTGGTTTTGGGTGGAGGGTGGCTACGAATTTGCAGTAGCGACTACATTTGTAACATTTCCTTACCTTCAGACGTAACAGGCGTTCTAGAATTATTTTCACCCAGATTGATGATACCATAAAAATGCCAAACATAGCCGGTGGTAAAAACACCAAACTGATAGCACCAAAGAAAAATGGTACCAGAACTTGGAAAAATCCACCAAATGTACATTTCAAGTATGTAGATGGTTTCTTCAGATTTCCGATAATCTGCTCCTTCACTTCATGATTTCCAGACCACATGTGATAAAAAAGAGCAAGAAGTGCGAATGCTGATGTTATTACACTCTTAAGAGTGACTAGTAAACTCGCCGAGTTCAACCATCGTGAAGCTAAAAAGCACATCAATGGAGTCGTTCCATAAATAATTGACACGAATGCCAAGCAAATCACAATTCTGAGGGTCATGACCATCGCGAGAGATGCGTCCAGAAGGTTCACACTAGGCTTTTCCAGTTAACTATCTAATGTTTGCAGGAATTTGGCTATCTGCGTCCAACAAGTCAGTGCGGCTTTTTGATACGCGGATAGCTTCCTGCTTGATGTAACTAACTAGATCGTTTTAAACGGCAACTAATCACTTTTCAGGAGCTCCAGAAGTTAATATCAAGAAGCCAAAAAAATTTACTTCCTTGTTTTCTCTTTTCAAATGGGAGCTCAACTGTAACGGGTGATGTCCACAATTGCACTTCGAAGGGAGATCCCCTGGACTTCTCTCTTTGTTCTTAGAAATTGCTTTCACAAAAGGACAATTAACTTCTTAAATCATATAATGGAGGTCGACCTAAACAAAAAGTGCAAGGCACAACTGATGTACTTGATAGGTTGACTTTGAAAAGCGAATGAGAAGTTCGGTTCATGCTTCATTAAATTGCGATAGCAACATAGAGTTACCAGTGGGCTGTATTCAAACGGATTATTTTTTGGGAAAAGCGATCACGTGATACTAAGATGACGTCATAATCGATGCAGTTCGTAGAAAAAGTGAGGACATTGATTACATCTCCAAGAATTAATGACATTGGCAATTAATTAAGATGCTCAGTATGACATATGTAAAATAGATCTTTACTGAAAATTAGCATTCTCTGCGACATTTTGAATTGTTGTTATGCATAACACAGGCCTATACGCTTTAGGGGCAAACAGTTTTCTTGATATGGAGGTGATACCAAATCAGTCCTTGGTTTATAATTCAAAAATGCTGTCTTCCTATCTCCATCGCGTAGGGATTTTACTGTGCATATTTCCCTTAGTTGGCCAAACCCAACTCAACACTGGATAGCATTTTCTTACCTACATGAAAAGAGTCTGCAGACTGAAGATATCAAAACTTGAGCTAAATGAAATCTCCAGAAGATCTTCCTTATCACCAGTATACTATAGTCATAGATAAGAATATATAACTCTTAGTAATAAATTTCGGAATAGATTCTTTAAAAAAATCTATTTTTCCCTGCCTATCAAATTTCTAAGAAACAATCGAGAGGTCCAATCACAGAACCTAGAAAGATTAATGTTTCCTCGTCGGCTTTGCCGCCAAAGCAAATTATTGCAGTTCCATACTTTTTAAATTACCAAGTCTAGGTGACGTTTTGCTTCGATTCAAAAACCAGGGAAAAGGCCGTAGAGAAGTGTTTCGGAATAACAGCATTTTCTTGTCAGCGCAAGACCGGCTATGTCGGCCGTATAACTTTGAGGTTAGTTGACAGATTTAAGCAGCATGTTCCTTCCTGTGCTCGCCAGTCATCAGCTTCTACAAAATCAGGTTTCAAAAACACTACCATATAATGTAACTCTGCCATGGGGAAGCATTTGCTTAAAAACCCAGACTGTGCAAAAATGTACTTTTGATGTCGTCGTTCTGGAATGAGTCTACTTAAAAGCACGAAAAGCGTGACTTTGCATGCAAAAAGAACTTGTCATTTCATTGGGTCTAACAAGTCCGTTCTTCTGGCACTCATTGGTCGGAGCAACACCAATCCGACAGCCAGAGTCCTGATTGGGTACTTTGAAAAACGTTGTTGAGTGTTCGCTTTATTCCTTCCTTATCATATTCCATTCTGACGATTATGTACTCTGAGGTGTCTGACAAAAAGAATTTTTCAGTACAAGAATGTTTAGCATAACTTTTGGTATCAACGGCTTTAGTAATAGTTGTTATTGTTATGTAGCCCTCCAGACTTGTAAACGACACAAACAACACATAATATCTTCGACATATCCTCAACAAAACTTCTTATTCGAAATCATCAACTTGACTCTACGCTACTACAACCAGCACTCAAATGCTAGAACTCAACTACAAAGTGTTACCAATTGACATAGGTCAGAGGGGAATACCTTAAGTTTACGTGATAACCATGTTATAAAGGAATATCAGCACATTACCCATTTGTTTTCATTTCCTATGATGTATATGACCATGTTTAATGTGGACATGTCCTTTTGTTATTACAGGGCTATTAACATACCCCCTTTTTTGTTAATCCCCCCCCCCCCTCAGTCAGGGTGGCCAGCATACGAGCATAGGCATCAACATCTTTCCTAAACTGTAGTTCCCATGCCATTAGATATAACAGGTTTTGTCCGTTGACTCTTATTTTTCTACTGGGTTTCATCCAGGAACAAGAAGCTTAGGGAGCAAAAATGGTTTCCCTACTTCGTGCAATCTTAAAGTTCTGTATTACTATTCTTTTGTATTTTATGATCCTATTTTCCGGACGTATCTCCGCATATGATCCAAAATATGCATATCCAATATATTACCTTATGTATCTGCATTCACACATTTGCATCGAACAGCGAAACTGTTCAAGTACTTATCTAGAACTAGCAGTCCTCTGGACTCAAGCTCTAGTGGATTGTCTGCAAATTCATCCCATGGTGAAATGATCAAACTAACCACATAATGGCACCATTGTTAATTGTCATGAACAGTAGAGGATGTTATTGGTAAAAATCGAATCTTAGTTTGACAAAGTTTGTGGAGGCAGTTTTGGAATGTAAATTTTTCAGATAATACTCATCTGCTTCTCTTACAGTTGCATAAGTACGGACAGATTCCTCACCAAACTTACTAACTTACTCTTTTGGGCCGTATTTTAAGACTGAACTCTCAGTCATCTTTTCGCTAGTAACATCAGAGACTGAGAGAATATGTGCTTTTATTACAGTTGAAATATTTCATGAACCAATTACTGTTGCATGACGATACAGAAGTATACTTTGACTTTTCTCTATTGCCATACAGTTTCCATAATTCAGTTAGGGCACTACAAAGAGCTTTGTCATGTAATACAGACAGAGCCACAATTGCTGTTCTTTGTATGCAACTACAGAGTGATGGTAATCTTTATAGATGGGTAACTGATATGAGAAATAAAAGTGCCTAAGTCCTCTAATACAGAACTGAGAGGGGAGATATCTGTTTTGGACTTCACTGTAATCTGATAACATTCTTTCAGCTCTGAAATAATATTCACTATTCTACTTAAAACCATATTTATGTTACTACACTTCTGCACCTCAGTAAAACACTGCCTTGAAGCCCCTACAGTTTCTTTTTCTTTGATGTCGATTCCCAACATCAATACCCATAGTAAAAGGACGTTCGACGAGAGATTCAAGTCAAAGGAGTCTAATTGTTGAAAAAAAGATTTACACTGATGATCACATTTTTTCATAGTAGAATCCAAGAAGTTGCACTATACAACTTGCAATTGTCAGTAAGAATAAATTGATTGCATGGCCTTTCGAAGGAAGTTAAATAGGTAAGTAAACATTCCATTCTCAAATTATTACCGACGAATCAATGATATGAACAGAGGAGACTTTGTCAATCGTCATATCAACATGGAATTTTTTGAGAAGATCAGAAAACGAAATGTATTTTTTTGGTTTTGTCAGATAAGGAGAGGATAAATTCCCAATGATCATACCCTGCGATTCCATAGATTGGCACTGTAATGTGATTTCAGAGTATTATACTGTTGCAACGTCTTTTAAAGTTCAGCATCACTTCTTTGTTTCACTAGTTTGTAGTGTTGATCAGCAGCAGGAAATCTTGGTAATTTGGCATGCATCATTGTATCTAACAGCATCTTCAGAAAAACAGCTTATCGAACGTCATTGTCAATGAGTTACAAAATCAGTAATAGTTGTAGATGTTAGGAAATAGTGCAGTTTGAGTAACCAACTGTGCTGAAAATGGATTACCTTAGGTGCTAATTTATTCAAGAACATTCGCAGCTTGTTTGTTGAAGACAACGCCGTATGAACCTTCATGCTTCATGATCCTTGCTATTCCCGATGTTAGCTTTTATCAATTGTTTGAAAACTACGTAATATTGTAAAAAAACTTGCCATAATCGAGGCCTCTGTGACTATAGGTATTAGGAGGTTTGGTACAAGGTAACAACTTTTCAAATAACGATTTCCCATCCAGTCACATGTATGACTTACCTCAAATTCTTTCCGTGTGTTTTTTGTCGTTGTTCAACTTCATGTGTAAAGCAATAGAACTCAAATTGGCAAGAAAGTTTCCCTTCTTAATTCAAGATAAATCTCTATCTATATCTATTGGTTGGCAGTTTCTTATAATTCTAGGTAAAGTGATCCACATCGCGAATAGTGACGTTGTCGCCCTCAGCAAGTATCCGTAGCACCTTACTAACCTCTATTCAGTCAACAAGTTCCTTCAGACATTACCGACATAGATCCCATTGAAAGAGCAGCAAACTTTGATATATGATAAACAGATTTTACCCTGATCTCACGTGTCGGGTCACCAAATCCAGTTCACTTGAGATAATATCATAATATTTATAATATATTATATTTATTTGGCAATAATGGTGGAAGTTACCTAGCTAGAATCGGCAAAAGAACTCATTTGAATAATGAAATATGATTTGATATGGTAGTTACATAAACGGTAACTTAGAGTGACAGAGACGGGAAAAATCCTACCTGCATCACTTGACTAGTTGATGGTGTTTTAGAGAGTGGCAGACAGCACACGTTGCTATTGGTATGACTTTGCCTTCTTTTGGCTCCGAAGCGATTAATGCATGTACGAAATCTATTGAAAATTCCTTTTTTTCCTTTCTCGTGAGGTCTGAGGATTTGAGTGCAAATCTATGTGTGTCAATCAGGGACGTAGGAACCGGAGGCACGTCCCCTCAAGTTTTTGTAATAAGCAAAAAGTGTCCTTTTATCCACTCTTAAATCCAACACATAGTAAAGTGTTCTGTAAGTGAAAAAGTGCCCTTTGACTGTTGTCCCCCCCCCCCCCCCCCTTCCCACCCCCCCCCCCCCCCTCCTGCCTAAACCCCGCAAAGAGACCTGTTTCTAATTTTCTGCT
>JAAAKL020014738.1:0-11803 GCA_010016065.2 Carybdea cf. marsupialis auct. non (Linnaeus, 1758)
ATGTATATATACTTCGTAAGGTCATCAGGAGACCTGAAGAAGAAGAGCCGAAAGCTGGAAAGGTTGCTTAAATGTCTTGTATTGTTTTTTGAAATTTATATCATTACAACACTCTTGCCCTTGAATTTATATGTATATATATATAAACCAAATTTTCTCACGTCACTTGAAAACGGAGGCATTTATCACACTGAGATGGAAATAAAGAACGTGAAAAAACAACAAAAATAATTAAAAAGTAATATTGTAAAAATGCTTATGATAAGTAAATAGGGTATATCAATACATACATATATTTAAAAAGTCCTACACCTCAATTCAAATCATCAAGATGCCGCCAGTTACGACACATAAACAACACACAACAACTCCTTATGACTTATCGTGTAAGGAGAGTAATGTCATCTTAATGTTTTGAGAATTCTATGCCATGCTCTATGTCAGGAGATCAGGAAATTTACAAAAAAATTAATTGGAGTCTCTGTATTTGTACATCTTTAAATAGGTTGAAGATATAAGAATCGACTTTATGTAAATCACGTATTTATTTAGTGAAAATTTTAACGAAATTAGGGCTATATCAGGTATGAAGCATCAAAAGTGGAAAACAATTGAGCAAAAGACGATCACTTCTTAGTAACTATCGCTCTTTAATTATTAAACTTAAATTTTATAACCTCAGAATGTTACCGGTTTGGGATAAAATAATCTTGAAGGTGTTTTGACTTTTGAATTTCTAAACTTTTACCATTATTCATCGCACAATGGCTTTGCTACCTTCCTTCTTATTTTCCTTTTTCTTCACCTAGTTTTCCATTTTGCTATTCCATTGACTAAATTCCAATTCATTTCCTAATGTATGTTATAGACAAGAGTATGCAAGAAGATACGACTCCACAAGTTAAGTCTAGATGCAGATATTCTTACAATGACATACGTTGTCTTCAATACGTTAAGCCGCTGTTTGGATATTTTGTAGATCCAGAAGAGGATTCTAAAAAATCTGTTCTAAATGTCTGTTATTTGTACCTGAAGAATTTAAAATAGTATAGTAGTAAGTATAGCCCATGAGAATTTGCAATTTTTGTACGGGAGGCTTCGAATATCTCTTAAAAGCTCTGCAGTTTAAAATAAGGAGGATCTTGTGAGGGTTCAACGACATTTATTCTGTACCAAAGCCAAGTGAAAGTATGTGCAGATGATATATCATGTTTGCAGTATAGAGTAGATGAAGGAGATGTTCCGTCTATTGAGCATGAAGAAATCAAATAAATTCATAGCACTGAAATGATAATATGGTTTTACAATGCTGTTGACCTGCTACAGAATCCAAAGCAACATGAGTGTGTGTACAAAGTGATTGCTACAATTTTCTCCCTCTTTAAGGGACTTCAGTTTCACCGGCGCTCCTGTTGCCACTTCATTCTCAAAAATAAGTGTACATGTTCAGTTGAAAATGTAGTTTGATTAAGCATTTAAGGTACTGAATGGTAGGTACCCCTCCAGGAAATGCATCTATTATTTCCTTTTTTCATGTTGATTTGGTTACTGATATGGAAAGATCTCATGTGTCTAAGAATGTTAGAACATTTTAAAAGTTGTTTCAAGCTATGCCATTATTCCAAACCCTCTAATATCCAATGAATTCAATTTACTTTTAATTGCTTTTTTAGATTGATTTAAGACTAACATCTGCACCTCATTGTATCAATATGGTGCTAAGTGAGATTCAGCCTGTGTTAGCAACTTTAATTATCTGGTGCTATCATAAGTTATCTTGAGGCTAATATGAATTCAAAACATTGTCGAAATACTTAGAGCCTTCGGATGGAGGCAGAGGGCTTTAAATCTATGCATGCGATTTTATGATATTCTCTACCAATAAAACACCTTTATAAACAGCAGTGTTTCCTTTAGTGAGTTTTAGCTGATTTGTTTAAAATGGTTTCATGAGTGATTCATAACCTCCATTGCATTGACCACAGAAGTAGATACTGATGTTTAAATCTTCGAACTCTAAAATAATTGTCCTAAGTTCGAAAGCAACTTTAATAAGATGTTAAAATAATGTTTTGGAGCTATTAGCAAGCACGTTCTAAACTGAAGAAGAACATGAAACCAACCAATGCACAATACAATATCTTGTTTGACGCTACTTGACAACGTGGATGCATCATCTTAAATAGGTACCCAGCAAACTACCCTGGAGCTAAACATCTTTTGCGTTTTGTTTCCATTGTCAATCATAAAACATCGGCTTTACATGACGATAAAATGGATCACACAACAAGAATATCAAATGCTTCGTTTCTTATCCTGGATTGGCAAACTTTGACATTGGTATAATGTGTATCTGCATATTTGTCTTAAAATGATTCTTTATTCTACTTCAACAAGTAAATAATTCATAGTTAAGAATTTCCTTGTTGTATGCTTAGATGTGACGTCAAAAGAGATAAAAACTATAGAGGGACTATAGAGAGTGTTGTGTCCTGCACAAAAATCGTTGCTTAATCTGCTGTACTGTCAAAGAGTACGTTTTAGAATCAGCCTCATGAAGTTTGAGTTTCAAAAATGAACTCTCTACCAAATATATACTATAGAAATAAGTAAACACTTAAAAGTAAACAATAGATTCGAATCACGCAACTTTTAAGTGCTATTTGTAGTCCTTATGTTTACGTTAACTCTGATAACAGCAAACACTGGTATAATTAGTCTAGATAGTCTAGATAAGCATTTAGATTTTTCCACACCTGCTAGACCCATCGCTTACTACTTGAGAATTCTAGTCTTTTTTTGGTTCCACATTAATTTTCAACAAATGCAGCCTGCAAGACAGTCAAATGCAATTTCCAGGTGTGCTTTTACAAATACTCAACGTGATGCGTCGTAACAGTTATTTGAATTTTAATTGCGTTTAGTTTTTGTAATGGTTTCAAGATGAGATATACTGGTGAGCTGTTGATGGGTAAAGAAATCCTGAATCAACACATATTTCGTAATTGACGTCTAATCAGATTTTACTCTAAGAGCATCACATAAAGTTATATTCTTCGATCAAATAAGCTCACTTAAGGCGCATCTAAATTCAGCAAACTCACTCCTTTTTGTCGATCTCCTTTATTTTCTCATGAAAAGCATATGTAGCCTTTTTAAAATCTCTGCAGGCATTCACTAGATAATCTGAAAGAGAGCATCGCAAAAAGTGTAAGAATGATATTTAAATATGATAACTAAGGCTGGAAAATCTCTAAAGAATGCAAATATACGTCAACACTATAATTTGGAGTAGGGAGCTTCACAGAGTGTTGCT
This sequence comes from Carybdea cf. marsupialis auct. non (Linnaeus, 1758), assembly GCA_010016065.2. Lineage (NCBI taxonomy): Eukaryota > Metazoa > Cnidaria > Cubozoa > Carybdeida > Carybdeidae > Carybdea > Carybdea cf. marsupialis auct. non (Linnaeus, 1758). Next base: position 3,317 of record JAAAKL020014738.1, read on the forward strand.
AAGCAACAGAATATGATCTTGACGATAACATATTTAGACTCTCTAATTGCTACATTAGCTCCCAGCCCAGTACCGGTACACGTCAACATCCAAACAGTTCTAAGAGCACAGAAATAAAAGCGCTTTTTCCATGACCATTTACATTTAAGAGATTTGACTGTGACATTATGCGATCATTAGAAAGGTTGAAATGTACTCTACCATTATAGGCTCCATCAGGAAACCTTCAAACGAAAAATGCTGCCAGCCCATACTCAAAATATAGAAAGCTCATTGACGACCAAGATTCTTGTGGAATCGTCAGTCATAACAGAGAAATTTAAAATGACTTCAACGGTTAACTGAAAGTTGTTTTATTACAGACGTCGGATCAAAGAGCCGAGTGTCAAAGTTGACATGGCACCAGTAGCACGTTGTAAAATGACCTCACTGGTAATGATTTAACAGTTTGCGATAAGACAGGTGTTGTTTGCCTTTATTGTCTGAGAAGTTATCAATTATTTAGGGAAAAATGATACAAAGATTAATGAAGGGGAAAGCGATCATGCAAGCTTTCTAATCACACATTTTATTCATTTTAAATCCTAGCATTCAAGTCTAACTTCTGGATTAGGATCAGTTTATTCACAGTTATGCCAAATATATTATAGTTTAATACTTTGTTAAGAGGATTACAAGGACAACATTAGCAAACCCATCTTATTAATTTTTACAAATAACTAGAAAATATTGTCTAAACGTTAATAATTGGTAAAGTTACTTGACTGGTAAAATTATCAAGTAATAAGAGCAGGGAACCTTAAATCAAAGACATTATATGTCACCTGTGATTGAATAGTTATTGCTTGTTTTAGATAATTAGTAATACCTAAATCAAAAAAATTATGGAAAAGCCGTGCTCCCCTGCATAGTGATGAAGGTGATATCCACAACTTCAATAAAAGTTTGTTATAATAAAAAAAATCACTTACTGCAATGAATGTTAAGCTCTCGCGTTCAATAAAGCAAAGTTCGAATTGACCTAAAGAATCCTTGCTAAAAAAAACCTTGCTAATATACAGTTTCCCTGTTCATGTTTTTCAGAGGAAAAGAAGTAGATCACTCTATAATTGCTTTCTTTGGCACTTCGTATAAAAGGTTCATTTGGAATCATTCTTTTCTTAAAGCACAACTAGCATAGCCTTCACAATCGAGAGGGACCGTACATTATAAATTTTTTAACTATCTCAAGGCCGAAATGAGTCTACAATTAAGATGTTACTGAACTTCTCAGTGTTACGTACTCACAATCAGGTTTCAGTTCCGACATTCCCTAGCAAATGCGCTTTCCCGAAATACCTTTTCTTTATCAATACAAAAATTTAAAAAAGTAGTAGTCTACAAATATATTTAGCACACAAGTGTCTACATCAATCTCACCTATATTCATTTTCTTAGGCTCTCCTAAATTTTGGAAATCTCGTCGTAAATTGATAGCCCTGTGCATCATATTATCTCCATATCTGCGCAAGTTGAAAGGAAGAATCGTAGAATCTGCAAAAGAAAGTGTCAACTGAGTCCAGATTTTGGCGACCACTGCGTGATAGCGATAGTCACGATCAACAAACTTCTGCATCCAATGGAGGTTGTCATGACGACTGTGGTATACCGGGTAGTTGAAGACATCTTCTTCGTTCTGTAGAATGATAATATGATTGTTGTAATCTCCTTGACAACAAGAGGAAGTAATGTTTAGCCGCAATTATGTTTCTGGACCATTTTCGATCCAATCCCTTTTCTAGTTGTCAAAAACAACAATAGATCATGTTGTTCAAGAACGTACGAGAGCCTAATTTCCCTATGTGCCGACATCTTAAGTGTATGGTTCCTTAATAGATTGGATCTGCAATGTAACTCAGTCGCACCTTGTTGGGTTGCAACAACTTAACAGGGTTTGCTGTAGACTTGTCAATGCTCAAACCACATTTTTTGTGGGAAATTCACACTTTGCCGTTGATTTAACGATTGCTTTGCTTCAAGGCTAACCCCATAATAGGGAGTAAATGTTCAACTATCACGAGAATACGACTCTAACAAATCAAACATGTTGAAAAACAACAAACAGCAAGTATTGCATCTTGCATGACTTGCATCTTGCATGACTTGCATCTTGCATGAATTGCATCTTGCATGAATTGCATCTTGCATGAATTGCATCTTGCATGAATTGCATCTTGCATGAACCCTTTTACACATTGCCTGTAAATAGTACTTGTAGATTAAGTTATTGAAGCCACGCCCATGATTCCTTAAACTCGTTCAATTTCTTAAGTTTATTTTATATATTTTGACAAAGCCAGCGTCTCCCTGTAAAGCTATGAAGCTATATAGTTCGAGGGAATATCCAAAGGTACGCAAGAACTTTTTTTTCATGTTCTTATCTCTTCAGGCTTAATTTTATTTCTCAACAATTAAAGAAACAACAGTTTCTTATCCACCACACAGTATACTGCTGGAGGTACTTACTATCCCCATTTATTTCATTTCACTTAAGTCCCCGTCAATGGTCACTTCCATCTCGAAGGTGACAGATCATCCTTAATATTATCATTTCAAAACAAAAGATCAAGGGATAAGCGCTATCATTGTTGAAACTCAGTTTCCGAGTGACAAATGAACTGAGGCAACACAAGTAACTCCTACTCAGAAAACAGAAGGATCGTTGTTCTCGTAAAGCTTATTTTAATTAACGATGACTGACAGATTAAACCCTTACACAGTCTAAGCACAAATTCTTTGTACTTGCAAGTGAGCAGTCTTCTATCACAAAGCTGATTTACGAGAGCTAGACACGCATGTTTCATTAGGAGAGATTAGTGAAAGGGGAACTCGTTTGCTTCCTTGTTCATATTCGCAGCATTGCTTATTACTTTTTGAAGACCTACAAAATGCTACACGGTGTTGCAAGTTCCTTATCTTTTCATGCCCAATTGAATTCTTTCATAAAAGTTACGCATGCTGGTCTATTGAAAGAACACGGTCTAATGCCCACTGCACAGACACCGCCATTATCGTGGATTACGGGTATTCTGAGTTGACGGACGCCTTTGAGTTGAGTAGAGATTTCAGGGAAATACACTGCAATAAATCAATTGGAGAGAAAAATTTTATGGCTCTCTATAAGTAACTAGAGCGACAAGACATTGTATGAGTTTCATATTAGCCATAGTTAAGTCTAAGAGGCCCATCCTTAGATGTAGCTTGATTCACAGAACGCCAATAAATATACATTCAACATACAGAAAATCTAAGGGAATTCCGTCCCTGAGTAATACTCAGTGTTGCTGACAAAATACCCTCTTCCTGATAACAAAAGTTGTCGCTAGTAAACACTCAAACACGCAACAAAGGTAGGTTGCATACGAAACCTCAGTACTTTGTTAATATTTTGTACAACGAGCGACCGTAAAATTCCCGAGTTATAGGAGACGACGAATCTACCTACGGATTGACCAAGCGCAGAGAGGAATTGCAAAGTCCACGCCCCCTTTGCCGAAAGGGAATGACGATTCATGAGGGAACCATAATGTCTATAAGTAAAGCTTTTGGCATTAACTTTTTGAAATTATTAATTATATAAATCGACAAAATAAGCATTCGTAGTTGTATCTTTCAACTCTTTGACCTGTTTTACGTATGACGTAGGTTAATATACATCCTTGACGTCAACGTTACAGTAGGACTTGTCCCTTTTAACAGCCATGAAATTACAGTATTGGAAGATATTCATACTTTTACAAAGAGACTCGTGGGTATGGTCATATGATCATTGATGTTGCATAGAACAGAGTGTAACAATCAGTTCAGTCGTTAAGTCATTTCAAAATGAAACCAAAGCATTAGCAAATTTCAACCAATCGCCTTAAAATGCGGAAGGGGAAGTCTTACTTAACGGCAAGTAAGAAATAGGTACAGGATTTTCCCTAGGAAGTGATGAGGGTTTTAGGCAGGTTCTTTGCATCTAGTTAAAGACTTCGGGCTGCTTTTTCTCAGATCTGTGATGGTACTCATTATGTATTAAACCTTTGTATGAGTTTTTTCTGCTTTTGAGAAATTTTTAATGTGCTCATAAACCAGAGATCACTGAGATTAACATGAAAATCTAGCCACTAAGCAAACGTATGACGTAGACTATTCATGATAGGTTATAGACATGAGTCAAAAATATGCATTACCCTCTTTTAAACCCATCATTAGAGTTAGTGTATAAATAAAGACAAATTTATGCAGACGTAATTATATCGATAGAGACGTGTAAACTAATAACACAGGTGCATGCGCATCTCCACATTTCTGTGTCTGTGTTGGCAATTTTATCAAGACCAAATGTAGCTTAATACATTCACAAAGCTAAAGAAAGTGTTTTCTTGTGATGAGGTTAGTATACGAATCCAGTTTATATTTGAAGAGATACTAGAGAAGTGAAAATGTCACCACTGGAATTCGAACCCGAAGCCCACGCAGTTGAGGCGTGCTGCTCTACCAGTTGAGCTTTGGTGGTCCGGTGATAACAAAGTTTACTTTTTTCTGGTCTACTGATACTCCACCGGTAAACATCGACATCTAGCTCTTTGCAATTTTGGAAACCAGCCTCTCTGCGCCATGTGAAGTGGACTGCCATCAAACCTATCATACCGTCTTCAACTCATTGAAAGTTACGAAGTGTCAGAGAGAAGAGCGGGTTTGAAAATATTAAGCTTCAAGAGAAAAGTGAAAATGTCTTTTCATGACTTTTTTCGTATTTTCAGATCCTTTCTTCTCATTGACACCAGTTTAGTAGTTGAAAGTCGCAAACGGTTATTTCGATAACTTAGGCCGGCAGTCCACGTTTTCCATGCTTGTCCTTCTGAAATTGTAAACCAAGCTTTGTGAGGTGAGGTGTCATAAATCATCGTAAGCTTAACACAAAAAATACAGCTAAAAAGGGAGAAATAATATCTTTACTAGAAATGAAAGATATAGATATATAAAGTAATCGCCGTAAGGGTATATTTTAAATAATGACTATCAGGAAATTTACACTTTTATATTACCAGTTTTCGACCACTGATAAGGCTGTTCACCTCTGTAAAATGGTGAAACTTCGGACGTTAATAATGATATGAAGAACGTGAAATTTAAACCCTAACAAGGCAAACCGTTAATAGTGAATGTAACGTTGGAAATTTTCCAAGACGTTTTTGGGGCTTTCCTTTGTTTAATTATTCGAAAAATAGGTGTCTTTTGGCAACACGGTTTAGTTAATGATTGATTACATCTACGATGAAATTTTTCAAAATGCTTATCTTAGCTGAGAAAGTAGATCTCAAAACATGATACAATCCTTAATATATCTCCTTGTGAAATCAGGTATTTTGTTTCCATACAAACAATACATATATGACACAGAATATTTAGCAATTAACAGTATATAATTGCACTTACCACACTAAAAGTAAATCTGAAATCTAAAGAAGGTATACCCAAGTCAGCAAAGAAGGGCATGTAGTCACTTCCTTGATTGAACAAACCTACACTACAACAAGAACCAATCAAATATGAGAGGTTGGTATATGATTGAACACAATTACTATTTATCTAAATTAGTAAGAAACTTGTCATGTTAATTTCAAATAGTGCTACGAATGTAAAAAATAAAACTTGAAACTAGAAGACCTTGCTATATAACTGTGTTTTATCAACATGAGCGAAAAATCTATGCTCAGTGAAAAATACCACTATTGCAGACTGATCTAAACCATATTTTACAATGCAAGTCTAAAACACCGTCAAGCCACTGTCTTAAAATTAGCTGGTATTAATACGGTAACATGGCGAGTGAAACCAAAGCGAAGCACATCAAATGCATGAGGTAAAGTTAAACAAACATAAATAAATATGTGCAAAAGATATGAAACCAGTACAATGCGAATAGTTGCAATTTAATTAATCATGCGCAGTGTCAGTAAATACAAAGTACGCAAAGAAATTTCAGCTCTACCCTACAATTCGAAGAGTAGATGAGTTACCTTAAAGATAATTTTATTATATTAGCTTTTATGCATAATATTGCCACCGCTCATCCAGAAGGAATAAGTTCATTTTACTTCATATGATATCATGTTGACTGTTTGAAATAGAATCCTTGTTGTCAAGGCCATCGATTGTTATGCTCCTATTTTCCAGAGTCACTCTCTATGTGTTTTTGCTTTACTTTATGGTAGAGGCTTAGTGTTAAACTGGCCATAAAATGGCTCCTCCTCTTCTCATTAACGCCATAACCGTCCTTAACAGGTTACTTTATGATTTCGGTTGATATGAGAATGAATACTTTATAGATGTGTTTTTTGTAATTTTCTGATGCACTAACTGAAATGTGGTTTTGGATAGGTGCCGAAAATGTTCCAGCTCCAATCCTGATAACGGTCCCTCATATCTTCTGTCTTTCTAACAGCATACAGAAAATTGGCAGTTTAATTTTTACATCTCCTGTTGTACTTCCTCAATGTCATCATCATCATTGTTATTACCATGATCAGCTTTATCATCATTATCAAACACACCATTGTAATGATTATTTATCATCATCATTATCATCATCATCATTGTTACAATAAACACGATCAATTTATTATCACTGTAACATTGACATCAATGATTGTATAGTAGACTTACTCAGGTTCCTCTACTTTATGTTTTCCTCTCTTTCTCTTTACCCATGTCTCATACAGGTTATCAGGACTTTCCGGGTGATCAAACTAGAATTCAACGGTATTAAAAAGCACCATATTAGTTGACCAAATTGGAAAAGTGTCTATTCAAAGGGTGCGTATGCTTTAAACCATCGCACAGCATCAGTTGAACTTTTCTTGCCACTGATATTCTTACGTTCATGATTTATAGAACGTACCTGGCGAACGCGTTGACTGTCTATTATATTAATCACAAATGTTCCAATGCATTGGGTAAAACATGCAAGACCTGTTTCCTTAGAAAAGTAGTAACCCCTACACCCAACCCAAAAATGGGAAAGGAATCCAAAACTTAAAAAGAGGAGACAACGTGCCCCAAATTTTATGCATATCTCAGGGGCACAAATTTTCCGTTTTCGAGGAGAGAGAAATTGAAATTTGTGTTAAAAAAGAAATACCAGAGAAAAGTATAATTATGTCAGCAACAGTGTTCAAACCAGGTACCCATGTGGTGTTCTGCTCTACCAATGCAGCTACGACGATGTGATGATGACATAATTTACTTTTCTGTAGTCGCCCCACTACCTTCCAATCATCCACTTGGTAACACCGTTATCCAGATTTACACAATTTGGAAAGCAGCCACTATGCGCCATCCGATATGACTATAACTTCTATGTAGCCCATCAATCAACCCAAGGCCCATTGAAGGTTGAAAATGTTTCAAGAAGAGAGTAGTTAAAAATGATAATGCGTTTGAAAAGATACAAGAGAAATAGAAGAATACGTCGCCAAAGGCATTCGAACACGTGCCCCATGCATTCGCGGCATGTGCTCTACCAACTGAGCTAGGTAAACTCCGCTGTTAAATACTTCATTTCCCTAACCACTACATTAGCTCTCAATCCTCCACTAATGAACATCGATATCCAGCTATACGAATTAGGAACGCCAGGTTCTCTATGCCATCTGAATTGACGATGGAGGTACTCCGGCCCATTAGTTTGTGCAAAGTCTATAGATATGGTGGATATTAAACACCAAGTCTAGAGAGACACCACCATCGGCCATTTATGCCATGACATGATATTAAACTCCTCCTGTGGTAACGTATTTTCACCGTTCTCCAATGGCTATTCAAACAACCTTTCTTGGAGTGTACACCATAAAAAAGCATGGAAATGGAAAAGTAGACAAAGAAGATGCTGACACTAAAGTTCAATGTGTTTAGGATTTTGTTCATTTGGGTTGTATGCGTTCTGGTGACTTTGTTGATTTGGTCGATCTAGTTGCTAAGGATGATGTAGTTGTTAAGTACATAAACCAGGTTATACTAAAGTGCTGGTAACAAATGGTATATTGCAGATGAATTTTATTTTAACTGCAATAGTTAACAACTCCAGGAGCAGAAACAATGGGGTGCATTTTTGTTGACAGGCAAAGAAGCCAAAATAAGAACGCAAGGCTATAGGTAGAATAAATAGTGAGGAAAATGAGCTAAGAGGAACAAAAAGAGTCAATATTGAATAGGATGGTGCAAAGTTTGTATTATTTCTCTTGAATTCTCAAATGTTCTTCAGTGACCCTCCCATATCATAATTTTTTGAAAAGGAGAGAGTCTAGAGAGCCTTTTTGCAGCAATACCAAACGTTCCTTTATAATATATTTAGCATTTTTCCTACTCCTCAATCGACTAGCATTCCTCACAAACAGATAGCTCAGACGGAAAAGGCGTAGCCTACTAGCTTCGTTGGTTTAGACCCTAACTCTCATACTT
>JAAAKL020014739.1:0-11802 GCA_010016065.2 Carybdea cf. marsupialis auct. non (Linnaeus, 1758)
CTAGCTCTGCCTATTATGCGAAAGCGGTCATCCGTATACAATTTAGCACAGTCTGGGTTTTCAAGCAAGTGCTGCCCAAATGGCAGAGTCACGTTGCTTACTAGTGCTTTTTGCTTTATAAATCCGAGGTGGTTGTTTCCTTGTAGGAGTTGAAAATTGTTATGGAAAAAATTGTTATGGAAGGGTCTACCTATATCAGCATTCCAGCAATAGAAATAGGGAAGGAATTGTTCGATGGTCTGAAGAAATTAAAGACACTGGCTTTTCTGGGAAGGTTAGCTGAAGCTAGAGAACAACGGAATGATTCGAATCTTCTCTGATATAGAAAAGCAACGCAAAGAGCCAACATCACTTAAACGACGGAGCTGCATTATTCCAAAGGGAATTTCTCCTGAAATGGCCGAGTAGTTTCTAAAAGATGTGCCTAAGTTGTTGGAGTTTAGATGACAGTGCCTAACTCGTTCATAACTTTGGTCATTATTGTTCACAACTCGCATCCATGCGATGCGATTAATGCAAGCCCTTTAACTGAGCCGTCAACGGACACCTTTTATCATCGTATCACTCCAAGAATATGAAAGCACGCTTTTCTTTATTTCGGTCCTCAAAACGCCGATGCTCTTTGTACCAGATCGGATACAAGCGGAGTACTCATTTCTAGGGTGTTTAGATGGGCTCTGATCCAGTTTGGATACACAACTATGCGTGTAATTTGAGCCATCCGTCGATAAGCCATCTACTCTTCTTATTGTAATTCGCTTGACTAACGGGTTACTTATTAACGGGTTAATGGTTGTGTACAAACACATCATGAATACCGAACACGTCAAGTTAACCTCGTAGTGGCAGCTTTTTGGCCTCATTTTCGATCTGTTACCGTTCTGGTACTGATCCAAGTGTTAACACGCGATCCGATCCAAACTGGTTTACTTTTAAAAACAGTCCCAAACTCATATTGATTGCAAATCCAAACAAATACGAATACACCAGGATCCATTTTAACACCATGCCGATCTTTGCCCTTGTGCACAGGGTCTTCAAAATCCTCGTGTATAGTTACATTTGAACGTGTCATCGTATCATGCCATTTAAATACACTGAATTTTACGAATGATTGATCTGCTCCACCCCACTTTCGAATAATACAGGCTTTCACCTATTTAATTGATTGATGGTCTTTTCTATTCGATCCATGCTAGCATTGAGGCAAACTATCTTGTTTATCTCTGTTAATAGGAAGATAAATGTAATTACAGTCTGCTGAAATACAAAAGCAGAGGCCTGGCATGTACGTCATATTCAAATTGAAAGTTATTCTAGTCAATTGTCTTAAGGTATTGAACAGTAATTGCTAGGTTATTGCCCAACGATGGCACGTCCGATCAATTATAGAACTTAATTACTTGCTTCTATAGGCAATCAAGACTCGAAATTCCTTGCAATGCGTCAGCAATAATTTCATCTGCACTAATGATCCTATTATAGTAGTAAGGCAGCTCGCATTAAGTTTCAAGCCAGCTCAGACCAGAAAAGTCTTACACCTCAATATACGGTTTTATAACTCTTTCTCCTTCTATATTTGATTTGTGATTTTTTTCTGGTATATCACAGATGCCCGTCCTACATGCATAATAAATCATGAACTGCCTTGTCCAAAAATGCAAAGTGGACCTTGTTCTTACTTGCACGGTATAAAATGGGAATTATTGAATTTTTTAACCCTTCCCAGCCTCTTATCAAGACCCTTACCTGGATAAATCAACTTTCATATTGATTGACTTCTAATCAAATCATGAGAAAGAGCATCGAACATTTAGAAAAAATGTATTTAACTTCTTTGAAAATATCTGAGCAGTGCTTAAAGTTGCCCTTGATGAAAGTTAAAAACCTATTTTAACACGAACAGCACTGGTGGTCCTTTCCAAGATAGTGAACAAGTGCGTTTTAATAAAAGAGCGTATCCCTTTGTCTCGTGGAATATCACTCTCAGTTCTGCTTTGTTTTAAGCCAGTATGTTGAAGGAACGTCGTCATTAATCTATTTCCTTTAACACAAGGGCATTTCGTTCAGACTAGCCTCTTTCATGAAATTGCAAATCTCCGTTCACCCATATTTCCACTAGTATCCCCTTGTCATCAAAAGTGTATTAAACTACCTCAATGATGAACAAGTGCACCAAATGTACTATATTATCTCTACAACCCCTGGTATAAACATGTCAATACTATCTAATTGTCATCATTTCATCATAACACAGATTTTAAATTTTCAGCAAAGTATTCGAAGCTACCATCATGCTGAATATCTACTTTATTAGACCTTCAAAGTATCAAGAAATTTTTCACGATTCTTTTCTCCCACTTTTATTTTTTATTTGAGTAAATTGTATCCTTTTGTACAAAAAGACTATGTCGGACATTTCTTTCCATTCCCATGCAAGGGAATGTTATTGTACTTCCTTCTGATAGGTATAGCATGCTTGTTTTCACATTTTTGGATAGAGCAGCTATGATGGTAGTGAAAGAAAGTCAAATACTACGAGAAAGAAAAAACCCGAAAATAATTGAAAGGTTAAAAAATTAGAAAAAAGGCAGGAGAAACACTAGATAGTGGGCAGGTTGATACATCATCATCAATAACGGTTAGTTCATATTTGAACAGCCGTGGCCCTATGTACCAGCCTTCTCCAATGGTCGCGGTCTTGCGCCGTTCTTTCAGCCTCTACCATAGTCAGCCCACATATTTCTTTCACATTGTCACTTAATCTTGTCTTTGGCAGGTTGATACAGCGGCTCTATAAGTAATCATTGGCTTTTGTTGTCATATTTGTGCCGTGGCTCTCCGAAAGATAATTGTTCAAACGGTCGAATATAACTATGGCCATGGGTATTTGATTACTGACCTATAAAAATGTAGAGTGCTCATAAGCATACAGAATCCTTATCCGACAAATAAATACGTAGAAAACGAGTGGTCCTTTATTGCATTGAAGCAAAATTAACAAGTACCTACCAGGCTCGTTGCTGCGGGGACGCAGGGGAAATGCCGTTAGGTTTGTAGAAGCGTTACCCCACTCGAGTAAAATTTCGAGCGAGCATTTGTTTCCAATAAGTGTCTGATTGTTACTCAAATTCTGACAATTGACTTTGAAATCGACTCTGTATTTGATTACAGGTGTATTTGTCTGATAGTTGCCTCTTGCGTAATAGACGTTATTACAAAATACAGAAATTTTGCGCCCCCCTCCCCCCCTGCCAGCGTAGACGCCAACGACGAAGGTAAAGTTCACTATTGAATTTCGGTGGATCATGGGCACCATAACTACTAAAACTATCTGCTTCCTTTTTTATTAATGCAAGTTCATCAAATACCGATTTCTAACAAACTATTGATGCTTTGATGGGAATTTTTGTGTTACTGTTTTTGCCTCGTATGTAGACATCAAATAACTTGCATTTGATTTGTGAATTTGAGATTTTTAGTGGATCGATAAGTGCAGATTTCTGTAAGAATATGACCTGACCGTACTTGCAGATAGTTGTTGTATTCTCCCTTGCCAAACACTTGTAATTTCTAAAGGTAACCAGTTGAGTTAGTGTTCCTACCAGATTAATCACAAATCAACTTTTTAGCATGTGTTCTTCATGTTAAGATAAACATGTTCCTTAAAGTTTGTATGCTAGCTTAGTTATGTCAGTCTTGCCTGCATTTTGGTTGATACTCGTGACACAAAATGTGACTTGGGATCCCCTAAAGAATATCAACGACCCTTACTTGGGCCACTACTGACTTTTTGAGAACCCAAATGATATTGCGGAGACAAGATTTATTCTGTATGAGCTCAACAAACACAAGAGTATAAACATGACACAAAAAGGTGTCCATTGACTGCAATATTGGCAATGTATACAACCCCTTAATTGTTGAAGAATAGATAGATTAGTTGTTGTTGTTGTTATTTTTGTAGTCATAGTAGAGCCTTGTGTCACACATTCCTATTGTTTCCCTGTGTCTGACATGATATTGATTTCCTTGTATCCCTGTGTTTTCCTTGTATAATCTTCATATCCGTTGTATATAGTTAGTTGAATCTTAGTTAGTTGTAACATAAGAGACTTGCGAAGAATCAAGTAAAACCCATATCGGTATTCTCTTATTTCGGTATTGAACCTTACCTGGAAGTTCATCACACCTTGTACGCTGTATACGGAATGTTGTTTGTGCACTTTTCAAAACAGAACTACAAGCAATAGGAAAATTGAACTGCTTATCCTAAATGATGCAACAATAGGAATGTGCGTTATTTCGTCTACGAAACAATCTTAAGCCTAACAGTGAAGTAGGTCCCCTTCTTCTCCGCCATTCAGCTGTAGAATGTCTTTTTCCCGCCGAGACACGTGCTTCTAAATGCGCGACGCGTTAAATTAACAATAATACTTACCGACTGTTTTCCTTGATGAGCCTTATCAATAAAACCATGGAAAGCTCTGAAATATCTGAAAGTGCTATATCAGAATCTTTGACAGTTACCGAATTAAAGAATACATTGAAATCCTTTCCATGTCCTCTTAATCTCCATGGCACATCTAGTCTAACTAATGAATTAACAAGCTTAGTTCGTAATGAGTCTCAAAAGCAAAATGTGTGGGTCTGTTCATAAACAGCGGCAAATGTGATAACATCTTTTATTTGACCTAAATATCAATGGCCATTTATTTCCTTAGATCTGACCCTCGAATTTTACTATTTTTGTCTGCAGCTGAGTATCCCCTTTAGCCACGTGCTCTTTTCCTTATGAGTGGTTTGGTTATGGGCCAGTTATCGATGGATATATCTGGCGACACAACGATTATATTAAACGACAAATGGTATACCAGTTCCAGGCTATTGCATTGCAGCTCTACACCAAACTTGAAATTTAATTAAAGCACCCATATCCTAAATGCCCGGCAAACATGATAAATGCGTTTGACCCATGATAATTGGGAAATATTCTTTCTGCTAGAACACGAGGGGAGTGGGTGGTGGAGGAACTGTTGTTTATCTCGGGCAATGAAATGAAAACTGGCAAAGTATAAACACTGATAGAAGAAGGAGTTGGAATTATGTCATGGCTACAGTTGATCAAGACATAGGAAGGAAGATCTAAATGCTCTGTCCGCGTCTCTAATTGATTGTAAAAACTGCAGTAAGGAACGGTCGCGAATCAAAAGCAGGAAGAGCTCTGCCGTTTACTTCTACACACGATCAAATATAAAAAAACCCCGGTACTCCTTATGATCCTTATAATTTATCCGTGTAATAAAAACTTTGAAATCTTCGGTCCAATCACTAAACGTCATCGTCTGCCAGGATAACCAATAGAAGACAGGGTCCAAAGGATAGATATACCAAAGGGTACCCTGTTGTGAAGCAAAATTATCAAACAACGCACGTATCCTGTTGGGTTGCGCCAGCACAAAACGATGATTTTAAATGAGAAAGCACAATATCGATTATTTTACAGTGGGAACGTTTTATTTAGACAGCATTTACACGAGAGCGGATCCAAATGGATCCGTACCCAAGCTAATACGGATCTGCCTTGCGTTTACACGAGACCTATTGGATCCAATCCCATTTTGATCTACTACCTCAACTCGCTTGGGATCGCTTTGAAAACTTGTGAAAACCACAAAAGTCATAAAAATTATTTACCGCACATACGCTTTGCAGCGGGTCCAAATGGATCCGATCTCGTCTAAACGCATATCAATTTTGAATCCGTACCCGTGTAAACGCCTCTAAAATCGAGTACGGGTCCAAACGGATCATCTCCCAAATAGATCCGGTCTCGTATAAACGTGGTCGTAAAGTAACCAATTATAGTAAGCTTTAAACAAAAGACAGTAAATATAATTTGTACAGTATAAGAAACAATTATCAATTTCAACTTTTATTTCAACTTTTAATTTCAAAATGTGTTTAAGACCTTGAAACGACCCTTCTTTTTTTTTTTGAGGTTATCCAAGCAAATACCTCTATATTTATTTCCAAAGATGGAACAAACGTGCAATATATTTTCTTTAGGTGGAAGAAAGAAATTCTTAGGGAAAAAGAATAAGACATAGATATTTTTTCAGCATCGAAGGAAATATCAACTTCAGATATGGCGTGGAAATTATCACTTGTGAACGCCTTGATTTCTTTGATTTCACCACCATCATTTTATGTTTCTTATCTTTAGCTCCTCTTCCTTTGTGGTGAGGGTGTCAGCATCCGTATAATTACCTACATTTACGTACATCGCTTTTGTACCAATATTTGATACATTATTTATTTGATTATTTATGGAAAAACACATCGCCTGATGGAGCATACCTTAGGTAAATAAATAATGTAGGTATTAATATATAATGTAGGTATGTATGGTATTAAACTTCGCAAAAGTGTAAAGAACGTCTAGAAATAATAATTAGCAATATATCTGTAAAAAGGGGGCGCTATGATTTATTCATTTCAACAAATGCGTAAAACCTTCATTTGAAGGACGATCTTGCAAGATCGTATTTACACCTGCAAGGTTGCGAGGTTTACCTGACCAATGAAGTAACCCTGAATAGTGCATAATAATGAGTTGAAACTAAAGGCTGTTAAATATGGTTTCTTTTCGTGGGTATTATTAAAATTGCATCATATTCTCCGCTGACCAAATTCAGCATCTTGTCAACAGGGATTTTCTCACCTCGGAGAGTATATGCTAGTTTGATGTTTAGCGCACGTTCTTAGAAATTCGCCGTATTCATAACTACTTTCTCGCAATATAATGCACTGTTTGACTGTCAAAGAGATTCAAAAGGGACACAGTTATACAAAATCTTTCTAATTTACTTTGCATCTTTGAAAAGGTATTTCTGTCACAGAATCTATCTCTACGTTTTCGATACATGGTTCAGTCGTACAACCTAAATTCGACTCTTCTCTTCATCATTTTGCTTCTTGTACTTAAGTATCCTCTTGAACCTTTTTCCTTAATTTCTTCACAGTCTGGCATTGATCACATCTTTACACACTGCACTTAGCAGAAATATTTTCTTCCCTATTCCGTGCACATGGTTAAACCACTTTCCTCATTTATCTTGCAGACACTCCATATTGGTCGTTGTCTGCTCGACCATCTGTCTAACCACATCATTCATCATTTGGGCCTCTTACGTGACTCCATCAGTTTTCAGATGACAATACATCTGAACAGCTAGGGGTTTTCTCTCGTCTTCCTTCGTAAGTATCCGACAACGTCTTGTTATACAGTATGCAATCTTTCACAATTACTTCTACTACAATTACAATTCACTTTACATCCTGCAAGACGGTCCTATTTTGCTATTTTAAATGTAGTTCTACAATTTTCTCCATCTGCAGTTTATCCAGTCTATAATCAAACTTCACATTGCCCATCTGTTTAAAAACACGATTATGGATATTAAACTCAATGCATCACCAAACCCTCCTGACTGGGGTGCACTGTTAAACGTCCCGCCTCCCTCTACTTTATTATCATTTTTCCCATAATATTTCTATTAATTAGTAATTTTATATTTTGCGATCTCCTGTAACTTCATTAGCCATCTCCTACAACCCCTTTGTTGTCACCGCCAATTAAGAATTGTTATCATATTTGACCAAAATGCATGTAATCAAATGTAAGCGAAGCCATCTACTATAAATATAACGTTGTTACATGGATAAACCTCTTCCTTGATATAATTCCCATTTTATCTATTTTCAACTAAATGCCTATATGTGTAGATGAAATGTATACCTTAGTTTGGAAACTCGGTTGAATTGTACATAATTGTGCTTGTAGTTCTGGATAAAATAGTTCAGACAAAACTTTAAGTTGCTAGCAACGAGTTGCGGGCAGAACGCTATAAACTGACGCTTATCATTAAATTATTGATGGGAACTCGTCAATTTGCTCGTAGGAAGCGTATGTGAAACATTCCCAACTTATGGTTTAGGTTTATCCCTACAGCTGGCTTGATGCTGTTCACATCCCTTCACGCTAATTGTTTATCAGTAGGAACGATAAGAAAGCGCAATATTGTCAGGCCTAGATTCTTCATTATTATCGGTTTTTAAACGGCATTAAAATTAGCTAAATTGCACTCTCTACAAAATCGGTCTACCCGTAATGAAGCACATTATACGTCACGTGATACGGGGGCCTCGGTATATTTTGTAAGCGTGAACTTCAGCGTTTCGAGCTAGATTCATAGATTTACAAGGGGATTCTGCTTTTGTAGCTCCTTATTGTGCTATTGCAGTGCACAGAGTAAAAGGCACGATCAAACGAAATAAGACAATAACACTACGTTTCACGCAGTAAGAAACAGAGGCACCCAGCTCCCTGCACAACAGCATGGTTATCTTGAATAAACTTCTCACAAACAAAAAGTTTCATCTACGGCTATCAACTTCACTGCTGATTATTTAGCAATAATCAGTTTGTTTATGGTACAACATTATTAAACATGTGTGAAATAGCAAAAGAATATCTGTATTCAAAGGCCTCTTTCATCTGACACTCCTCAGAGTACAAATTAAACTAACACGCATTTGTGTTTTCAAAATAGCCAATCGGATTTCTGACTACAGGGCTGGTGACATGTCGACCAATCAGAGCCAGTAGAACCGAGTAGTTGACCGAAAAGACTTGATGAAAAGACGAATTATTTCTGTTTACATAGTGCCAGTTTTGTTGCTTTTATATGGATTGATTCTAGAACGGTCAAGTGAAAGGTAGACCTAGCCTTACCTATGGCATGAAAAGATTCATGCGTATAAATTTTCGCACAGTCTGGTAAAACTTGTCCGTAAAGAACCATGGTACAAAACAGGAACGTATCATATTCCATTTGTACCGATGAAAATGGAAGGAAACAACCAAATTATCTAGAGGTTTAGAATACGTGATTAGTTGAAGAGCTTCTGACCTTCTTCTTTTAAATCCATTTCATATTAGTAGACCCATTAGATGTTCAATAAATATATCTATTTCCATATTTGTTTGCCACTGTTTGAACTGCACCCGTGTTTGAATTGTAGCCAAGGAGGGAATCAATTTTTATCGTTAAGTTAACAGGACAATTCTGGCATGCCTCCTGATAACAATCGCAAAATCAAATGCCGTTATAGCTCAAAATTTTTTCCTTCGAAGCTTGTGTGCTCTTTATAGTAGTTTGCATGCTTGAATTAGATGACGTGGAGCCGTCCTTATCACATGTTTAGCAGAAATGGACTCTACGGCACGATGTTGAGACAAGTTTATAAAGTAATGTAAGGTGAACGCGCAACCAAATATTCTCAAACTTAATGTCATAAAGGCTTTCATCCAGTGCTTTCTTTTCCTCAATAGAATGCCCACACCCAAAAAATAAGCATGTGGAAAGCACTCTGATCCATCAAGGATTCCTAATTGAGTCAGCGCTCTGACGTCACGGAACTCACGAAGTCCTGAGGTGACCACATATATTGTAGTGGGGACAAGTTCTGCTCTTTAGGTGCGAAATATGTGACAACACGATCACCATGAAAATCTAAGCAAATAGATAAAATAACACCTTTAGAAAAAACATCTAAGAAATGCCCTCCTTCACAACAACAAGACTTAAGAGCTGTAATTTTCTCCTATGATGTATTATTGTACCTCAGTTTCATGTGCACTGTAAACGTTACAGATTCCATATGTTCTCCATAGGAACTGCACAATGACTATGTCCCTTTTTTGTTCTTGAGGTACACTTTTGTTGTTTATATTTACTGACAATAATAATATCAAAAAAAAATATTGATATTGCTGTCGTGAAGGTGCAGAAGGCTCCCAAAACAGTAAAAGTTGGCTCGCAAGATGCCTCCTCCCTACAGTCCATATTGTGCCAACGCTAGTAATTGGACTATTGTCAATTCGAGGCTGCTACAAGCAGTCATTGATTCGATGATCTCAACATCGGTTATTGGAAAGGAAAATGGTCTTTACGAGGACTAGGCCGAGTAACTAATACAAAGACTTATTGTCATAAGGATGTCAGCTATCTCATACACCACACTCTCTTCATGGGTAGCACTCTAAAGTCACAATTGAAATGTACGCTTTCAAGTCCAAATTTATGCTTCCTTATAATAGGCTGAACTGTTAGAATGTTTCACATAAGTTCCTCTATAGCATCAATTTAGTCCAAAATTTTATTGGATTTGTCTTGGCTTCATAGAAATCGTAATCAGAAAAAGGGCGTGGATAGTTGTCATATTTGAGGTATATTCTTCATTCACTAGGATCACGATGTAACACAACGTGACTTAACCAGACGGAAGGAAGAACTGCTTAAACTTTCAGGTTCCTCAAAGGTTGCACTCATCGTAACGATAGAATGAGTAGCTAATATTATTTAGTAATGAAATCCTTTTCCTTTAGCTTAATATATGTTGAGTATAGATGTTTATGTGTTGACAGAGTGAATATTCTTACGTGGTGCACCTGTAGTATGACAGTAAAATGTGCAACAGGCATGAGATTTAAACACTTTATAAGAATGAATGAGATACTTGGTTATATACTCTCATAATATTGCTGGTTTATGCGTCGTCCAGCAGCTACAAAACGTCTCATATTATATAGGACTACCAGCTTGGATGGCTGATTTAACTTGTGCTGCCCAAACAAATTATTCTGACGGTAAATTTCAGGACGAGGTCCCTTAATTTTCAATGCCTCAACAGTTCGAGAAGTCCTCTGTTCGTTCTGTGCGTGTAATGTTTCCGTCAAAAGGATCATAATCAGGTTAATGTATGCGTCAATCCTGTACGTGATCAAGCGTCACTTATGCGGAAGGAAGTGATGACGTCACGAATCAAAAGTATTTAATAAAGGACGATTCGACTCCAGGTATCTATAGGCAATCCTGGAATCGGCTACTTCCCAAATTACCAGACCTGTAGTGTATATAGTGTTTAACCGACAGACGTTTTAATATGACAAATCCCTACTCAAAACTCTGTTAACTCTCTTTAGATCCGTTAGTTAGCATCCTGTATCAAATAAAAAGATTTTGTTAGAGAGACTTAAAACTTTGAAAGCTGACATCTCGGGAAAGGGTATCACTCTCAATTATCGCCATTGAAGTTCTTACTAATAGTGCAACATGAAATTTAAGGCTTTTCCATGATTCAAACATTTTTAAAATTGTGACGTCACACTTCCCCTCCGTATTATAATCTAGCAGTTGTACTTAGAAGTCGAGTGCTTTAAGACATGAAGTGTCTTGTTTATGTTGGTTGATAGTATATTCTTACCGTTAGAAGAATGAAGTCTTATTTGTCAATGATCTAGAAATACACCGCGCACTTTTAACACTATCTATCTAAGAATGTAATGTTATAACCGATTTTTTATTTTAAATTTGAAGATTCTTATTCTGTCTATCTTTTTTGCTTACAGTATTTATGAGGCTTGGTTCTGAGTACTCATACGAAGAAGGCTCTCAGCCAACAACACGAGTCGCCTGTTTTGAGGTTATTTGCCTTCCATAAACAGTATATCTAAAATATTTCTATATTTACTTATCTTGAATGTATATACCAAGAAGTGCTATTGATACCGTTTCTAGAGTACTCCATACAATTTAAGCTAGCATATGAGAATCCAAAACGGCTGTACCAAGCTGAGCGCAGTTCCGGATCAAAGAATGATACACCGACTGATGTTTAAAATACTAAACATACAACCAGGGAAGCTCCAAAAGATAATGGGTTGGTTGGTTCCTT
>JAAAKL020014740.1:0-11802 GCA_010016065.2 Carybdea cf. marsupialis auct. non (Linnaeus, 1758)
GGAGAGAGCACATTTACAGGGGTGGTCTCCCGTTGCCTTCCCCAACCGATAGTCTTTATATCGGGCTAGGCGGGACTTGAACCCACAACCTCTGGCATGCGAGTCCGACTCCTTAACCGCTAGACCATGGCGGCTCTATTACATGACTAAATTCATTTATTACTGTTACATCCACTTGCCTTTCACAAAACGACTCATAGATATCATGTCTCCTTTTATCTGTTCCATTGAAATTAGGAATACCACCACAGTTTGCAGAATGCAAATTCCCATCTAGAAATAAAGTAATGTACAGAATGACTCGAATAGCGTCTTTCAAATTTTAAAGCAGTCAAATTTTAATTAAGCTATGGGAACGTTTTCCTGCCTAAGTATAATAATACCATATTCTTGCTCAGGGAGTATAAAATTTTTAAACTACCAATTGTTAGAATTATTTTAACTGCCACGTGCCGTTAAACACGAGGACAGTTAACTATTTAGATACAATCTTCCCAAACCTCGAATCAAAAATAAATCAAAACGAGGGGAGAGAACGATGAAAACTGCTTCCAGTGAACTGGCTGTTGAAAACTCCTGCTGTGAAAGAAAAGATGCATGCTTTGAAAATGTGACTTCCCTTATAATCACAGGGATCAGCCTCTGGCCAAATAATTGCTTGGTACTGTTGAAAACGCAGAGCTGAAATAAGGAAATATTGGTGGTTGTTGGATTTTTGGTGGAATTGTTAGCATTTTTATATGTTCAGATCAAGGTAATGCACAGAATTTAGACGATTAGATAAAAATTATACTCGAGATGAAATGGTGCTGTCTTATTACTTCATTCTCAACTGACAACAATAAATACTGCGCTAAAAATGCATTCTTAGGTGAGCGACTGTTAATACAAGGAGTACTTAGAGTAGACTTCGATGGTCATCGGGAATCACTGACCGCTTAAAGTATTGTTAACCTTAGCAGCAAAAACAAATGTATTTGTTAATAGAGAACAGGAGTTGCAGTAACCAAAATTAGGTCAGAAGAGATGGATGTTTATTTTTAGATCAACTCTTTTTCATGATCAGAGCGAGCAACAGAGTAAATTCAATGTTTGGGTGGCTTATTTTCACGGTAAATTACCAAGGTGGTAAGGCCCTGTTCATCGTTAATGTGGCAATACAACTTTTCAGTCGATAATGAATACACTTGTATTGACCTTAAAAACAAACAATGACCGATAAGAAGACTGAATGATGCCAGTTGTAAACAGAACAGACCATTTATGATTAAAAATTGATATATCACATGTGTGACTTATATGATTTTGGTAAGAAGGCTGCAAAACGTTTACTTTAAAAGATTGCCGGGAAACGTAGCTGTAAAAATTCTTTTGGCAGTTTTAGATCAATTTGGAGGCCGTAGACAATCTTTTCATGCTTTATTCACAGATTCCATCATTAAACAACATTTTAAGAGCAAAAAGTATATTCAAGCATTCCTAAAACAGCATAAAAAAACAGCTACATAAAAAGGGGTTTGTGCGAGGCAACCAAGAAGTGCGAAAATCTTTATGTTCACAGATTACATAGTGATCGTTGTTTGCATATTGGATTGCTCGAAAGGTTGTTTTCATTCTTTCTGTGTTCACTTCGACCATAATTTGTGGCGTTTATTTGCAAATGTTTAATTCATTTATTCAATCACAATCCCGCTTTTACAGTAAAAGGTTTATGTAGCTTCGTTTCCGAACAATCCCACGTTTAAGATTGTTAAAATTTAAGGGAATTTCGAGTGGAAGTGCAGTTACTTCTGTCAAAAAGAAACTAGGAATAAATTTACTATGAGGTAACGAGAACGCTTTTTTTAAATGGCTCCAGATCCTTTTGCAAGTGTTATTTTGGGAAATAATAATTTATTAAATTTCACCAACAAGAATAAAACCTTTACAGCAATAAACATGTCTTAAAATGTACTGCTAGACTTCCAGGAACACTCAATAAGTTGCATACTTTGATATTGATCGAATATGTCTTAGGCTAGCGTCCAAGGACGTTTAGAACTCTCTCCTCCATCCCAAAACATAGCCCCTTCACTCTTGGATTTCGACTCCCAATTTTATAGTAAATAAATATCTAACCCTTAAGACATAGAAAAGAGGCGAAGTTCAGTAGCACCATTTATTGTATTTGAAATTCAATATTTGATCACACGTGACGCTAAAATACGAAGCTCTGCATAAGCCGGGGGTCTCTGCTGACTGAAACACTGATAATGTTAATCAAAGACAGTACACTGGAGCTGATGAAAATACCACATGTGGTTGCACATACAGACAATACGCATAACAATAGTTATTCGCAGTAATATGTGCACAGGTCTTGCATGATTTGCAAAGTGATGAATAATTCAAACCATTTTAACTTGAACAATTTCTGCCTGTAGGTGGAGGGAAAAACTGTCATTTTTGCAGAGTAGGATTTATCTCCCAAAGTCTAAAAATTGGTTTTACTAACGTTAGTAGGTTCGCATGTTTTAAAACCATTTGAAAAATCTTGATCAAGTAATTTCTGATAAACTATTATAATAGTCAAGAAAGGCCAATGCACATTTGCCAGTATTTACGATGAAAGTCAGATTTATCCCTCCATTCCTTGGTAACCCCTCTGATAAACTAAAATTAATTTTAAATGAATCGCTTTATCGCATGAGCTCTTATAAGGAGCACAGACTTTATTTCGACCTTCATATCAATTTCACCAAGATAAATAAAATAGTTTGCTGTAGGATGTCAAAATTAGTCACAGCATCCCATCGCCTGGCTTACTATAAATTCTGATTATACAAAATTCTGTAGGTTTCCAACGAATGCACATGCCAAGCACTTTTCAAATCATCCTTATCTAGGTTAGCCATATAAAACTCTAGTTCGAGTCAAGGGTGTCATAATATAGCCATATTTGCCAATAGTTCCGCACCTTAAAGTGACTAAAAATTTCTTACTTTTGTTCATTTTGAAGGAAGTGCACAGTTATTTAGGATCACTGAAAAAGCCATAAAGCAGTAAACGATTTGCCTTTTTTAATTGGGTATCAGCATGCGACTTGCGAACGGCATCATGTGGAACAATAGCATGAGAAAATTATACGTCTGTAGGAATATGTGAAGAACGTGTAGTAGTGGCTGGGGGAGCGGGATTGAGTTAAATGGAATGGCCAGTAGAAGAACTATCAGAGTCGGTTATAGTAAAGATGCAGTCAAAATTGTTGTTGTGGTCATGGTGTGTTTATTATGTGAGAGATGAAAGCCTACTGATAATAAACAAACAGCAAAAAAATTTTTAACTCTAGTCATAACACTGCAGAAAAGAACTTTGTCCTTCTCCGCTCATCCCCTATTCGAGGTTGCTGTTTTTGATGAGTCATCTCCATCTTCGTCTATCAAATGCCTCTTCCTCTCTGATATTTTCCTTATTCAAGTCATTACTTATGCAATCCTGTCACTTCATCTTTGCTCTCCTGCTCCCGCTAGCTCCAACAATCTCCGTGTCCATAACCTCAAGGTCAACGTGCTGCTCCTCCTCCTCTCTTCAAACCACCTTAATCTTCCTTCTTTGACCTGTCCCTCTGAGTCACTATAGACATCAACCTCAACATCTTCATCTGCAAATTCTCGAGTTTTCTCTTCTAGACGCAGGGGTGCTACCTTTCACCCATAAGTCATGGATGGTCTTAAAACTGTCGTATGGGCCTTTCCCTTTAACTTCATTGGTACTCTTTTACTGTATGATTTTCCTGAATTTCCTCCAAACTTCAAGTCATCAGATTCGTTCCATCCAGGTGCAGATCCAGAGGGGGGCGGGAAGCTATGACCCCCCAAACGTTAAAATTTCAAAGTTTCATATAGGCCTTTCTGCTACACCCTTGGCTGAGTGCCTGGGAGTACCTATATTTTTTCAAATGGCCCCTCCCCCCAAACTCAAACGCTGGATCCGCCCTTGGTTCCATCCAGCTGTATTGATCTTCTCTATTGGTGTTTGTTATAATTTATTCAGTCGTTATCATTTTATTTTCATTCCACAACCCTCCAGAGCAATCCTCCACTCCTCCAAAACTGCCTGCAAGGTCGTCTTACTTCATAACAACATTACCACATCATTCACATAAAAGAAAGACCATGATGGCCCGTTCCTCGCATCCTCTGTCATCACGTCCAGAATAATATTAAAGAGGAAAGGCCTAAAGACTGATCCCTGGTGAAGTCCAACTTGAGCCATCAGATATTCTGACCATCTCTATAACTCGTGTTACTGCGATCCTGTATGTCTCTCTTATTACTATTACATAGTAGTAATGCCGTAGTGTGTGTTTTCCGTCAACCGTGCCAAGTACATTCATAAAACGAAGTTACTGTCTCTTACATCTAATTTCCTGCCTCAATCTTCCAGCCAGAATTTGTTTAAATAACTTAAGGATGTAAGGCATCAGCTTAACGTTTCTATAATTTTCACAACGTTGAATGCCTCCCTCTTCTTTATATATTGGGATCAGGGTACTTTCACGCCGGTCGTCCGGGATTTCTTATCTCTCCAATATCCTCCTAATCAGTTTATGCAGAATATTCACTCCCTTTTACGCAAGTACTTTCCATGCCTCGACAGGGACTTCATACGTACTAGCAGCTTCTCCCATATCTATTTTCTCAGAGCTATTGTAAGTTCCTATCTGATGCCTTGGGTCACCAATAGCATAGTTTACGTCTTCATCATTCAATAATCTTTCGTTTTCCTCGTCCAGCAAATTTCTCAAAATACTGCTTCGACCTCTTACCAATATCCGCCTTTCTTTTCAACATATTCCCTCTACTTTCTTTTATCCGTTTTATGTGGGTTACATATTTGGTACCATTTTCCCCTATCCTTGCCAGATGGAATGTTGAGCCCCTCTTTGCTCTCTAGTTCCTCATGCAGCTGATCATCGGCCTTACCTCTAGCAATAACCACTTTCCTTCTGTATTGCCTGTTTTAGTCCCCGTTTACTTTTCATTTCTTGTTGCTTCCTATACTTTTTCATCTAACCAGCAAGTTCTTTATTGACCAATGTCTCCCCGATACTTTTATCCAGTACTCTCCTACCGTTTCCAGCCGCACTGACTAGACTTTTTCTATCACTCATTCATATCAGCTATCCCCACATTTACCTTACCCGATGCCATTGTTTTGAATTGCTGCATCGCCTCCTTTTCTTTCAACTTGAGCCACTAAATCTTTCTTTTCCGTTGCTGCTTACTTTTTCTTCCTTTAGCTACCTTAAAACTTAGGTCAATTGTGATCAACCTACGTTGTGATGCCACGTGGCCCCTGAGATTACGTTGCAGCTGAGTATCTCTACCCTGTCGGCTCTCCTTTATAGTATGAAGTCGATCTGACTGATACACCCACCACTTTTGTAACCACTGCACTAAATTGTGCAATAGTAAAGTCGTCAATCCGGGAAGTCGAGACGGAATTCTCACCACCAGCAGCAACCTAATTTTTTGCTCCGCTTTTACCTATTTGAGTACTTATATCAATGAAATGGCACTGATGAAGCTAACAGCGAAACAGAAAATAAGGTTGCTGGTGGTGGTAAGAATTCGGGATCGACTAGCCGGATTGTCGACTTCACTCTTGCACTACTTTCGGTGTGGGAGATCCTGGATTCGAACCGGGCCAGCGCCTCTAGCACTTCGTGTTTAATGAGTTCTATACTATGTAGTTCACGACTGTTTGTGTGTCTTATATATATACACATGAAGAAGGTTTTTGAACCGAAAGCTATGCAGCAAGCCTCTAGGCATGTCATTTTAAGGCAGTTTTAGTCCTTTATAAATATATATATATATAACACTAAAAACAACAACTTGTATAGCTAGTAAGCTTTCGAAACTTATCGTTTCTTCATCAGAACTAAATGGTATATTTGGGACCATTTTCCCCTGATGAAGAAACGTTAAGGTTCGAAAGCTTACTAGCTATACAAGTTTGTTTTATATCTTTTTAGCAATATATCGAGTTCTGTTTTGATAAGGTTTTATATATATATATATATATCAACTAATTTAAAAACGATTTTATTATACATTTGTTGAAGAAAGAGAACATTTATGTTTTTAAGATAAGAGATCCGATTCTTGTTGCACTACATATAAAATAAACATCGTAGCACAAAAATATCACACACATACAAAGACATTATTGATATTCTAGGTTGCCACAAAGATACGACGGCAAAGTTTCAATTTTCCCGTGTGGAGGATACCATTTATCATTATTAGTTTCCTTCGTTCAAGTGCAAAAATGTTGTTATAAAACACATCTTTAAAAATTGATTGTTAAGACAGTACTTACGACTTTTGCTCGCGTTTCACCACTCTAGCTTAAAATTGCACATTAGCATTGTAAGGTAAGGTCATAAACAGCAGAAAATCAACGGATGCTATGTCTTCCAAATGACTAGGTATGTTTGCCGAGTCTTACTAGCCACATGTATTGTATCTTAAGACGTTTCTCAGTGTGTTTCTCAATGGTATCAATACAGTTTATTCAGATGCGGAGCAGTAAACAGGATGTACAATGACATGTTTGCGATTTAATGCCAGGTGGTATTTTTCCCATTGTCCCTCAAGATGCATCAGTACTCCAGCTAGGAACGAAACTCAGTGGTTGGAAAGAGTGCAGGAAACATGGAGGCTGCCAGGCTGAAAACAAGAGAAAGGTCACAAGCACAACCAGGGAACGTTAGAAAGGTCAAATATGGTAACCATGAAAACAATACAATAGAAAACTACAGATGGAGTTGATTAGTGTGATACATTTAATTAGAATTCTTCTTGAAACAGCAAAGTGCCGTGGTCCCACTTTACCTGAGCCAGCGGTTCCCAAAGTGCAGTTCATCTCTCTCTCTATCTTGGAATGCTTGTAATGTGCAAGGGATTACCTGATAAAGTGTAAACATTTGAGGGCTAGTCTAAGGCAGTGGTAGACGCTTTTGGGGAGAAGGGGAAAGTTGCACCCCATAATTTTTCATCAAGCATAAAACGCATTTCTGAGTTTTAAATTTTTTCAGAAACTCTCTACAAAAGACAAGGTATTTTATTAGTAAATACAAAATTATGGCCTATTCTAAATTCAATGCGACTTCACATTCAATTTTAAGTGAAAAGTGAAAAGAAACACAAGGAACACGCCCTTTTGGCAGCTCAGATCTTAACCTTTCCCCTCCAATAATCTGAAATTGTCAGAAATCGTAATTTTATCCTCAATAATTGTTTAGACAGAGATTCAGAGATAAAATTCAACTTTAAGCTTACCTACTTTACCGGTGAGTTGTCCGGGCTGTATGAACATTACTTCACCTCAAGTCTAGTGTTGAATTTTCTAGGTCTTTAATGAATCGTTATGGATCGTTGCAGGGGTGATCAAAATGATCTGGCCAGTAAACAGGCCTGAATCGTCAACATATTCGGCATCTGAAGATTTTTTTGCTGGTTGTCTTTGGTTCCTCGACCAATGGAGATCAAACCCGAGATGTTTAGTAGAACTGATAGGCATGCGTGTAACGTAGTCGAGCACTATGATAAACAAGAATGGCGCGCAAGTATCTTCCTGCATCACTCGAGCCAGAATCTGGGAAAATTCGGTGTCACCACCAGATGATCGAATCATCGATTTGGTGTTCTTGTATAGCAATAAAATTGCTACCACTATTTCTGGAATCCTGTAAGCTTTAAGGATCTTAGATATTTTCAAGCGGGCCACTAATCCAAAGGCCTATGAGAAGTCAACAGATAGCAGTACCGTCTGTAAAAACTTGTCTTAACGCACCCAATAATACTTCATATTGTTAACATTTGTCCTATAGTGAATCTTCTTTTTTAAGTCATCTTCATTGATTCCTTTAAAGACTTTTGTCACATTCTGGTTGGATTTGGTTTAAGTTGGACTTGATTCTGCTTGGAGTTACGGTTCTAATTCATACAAATAGTGAAAGGATGCATGTTCAATGTCAAGAAGAAAATCTAACACACCCCTGGTAAGAAATCAAAGTATAAGACAAGTGCAGCAAGTTATTCCTAGAAACATGATACAGACAAAAAAATTTACGTCATCATCAAATTGGCCAGAACGAATGTCAGATACCGACGTGCTACTTTGCTCATTCATAGCTGATTGTAATGCCTTTTATTTCATTGTTAATCTCCAAGTCACCCAATTTTAACGACGCTGCAAGTACATCGTCAGGAAAATATTTGTATTTCTAAAAACAAATTTCAAAACATGTCACTAGATGCTATTTACAGCTTGCCTAGCCTGCAAGAAAAAGTGACATTTCTCAGTAAGCTTTTTAAAGACTGCATCGACAAAAATACACTTTTTAAGAGATTTGAAATTACACGATCGTCCTCGCCCTGGAATATTATGAAATTACCAGTGGGGCATAGGTTTTGAGACATTAAACGAGGTGCTCCAACGAGCAATTAGAATGGAAGAAATTCAGGTATGACAATGCCTAATCTAAGATAATAGCTTCTCGTGCAAAACTAATACCCTAAGAATTAATTTCCTTCAAACGAATCAGCGAGGTGTTAACAGTTAAAGAAGAATTTTAAATCCTGATCCAGACGCACCGTTCTGCCTAACAAACTACATCACAACTTCCCAACAATGAAAAAACAAGCCAACTTTCTTCCGAAAAAAGATCAAAGAGAGGCATATGGAGAAAAAAACAAAATTTTTGCGACACCTCTACTGGTCCTTCCTTTATAGTACAATCTGTATCGTATTCTGAAACTCTCCACAAACGACCCCAAGAGCAGATACTTCCTCTAGCATTGATCAAATTGCTACAAAGTTTGTTACACTTGCTTCGCAATACTTGGTTTCCACTATCACTCACACTATTAATTCACCAACAGCATCGATTTCTCACAAAGAAAGAATGACCGCCCGAATTTAATCAACACCTAAGGGAGACAAGGTAACGTCGGAAAATGACCTCAGACCGACCTACACTTTTAGTGTGTCTAAAATATACAAGAGCTTTCTTTTCTGTTATTTAGCTTTATTTATTGAGGCATTTCACATAATAAAACCACCTTTATTGCATATAGAAAATGGAATTCATCTTTAATCGTCCTGCAGGAAATACGAGATGATGCGATCAAAGCCAAGTACTAGGGAGATACTGGATTTTCAGACTATTCAAAAGACTTTGACACTGTAAGTTCGAAACGCTTACCAAAAAATGTATAACGTTGGTGTTGCTAAGCCGTTTTTAAGGTGGATCTTAGAGGAAATCACAAATCAAAATCATCGACCACCAATCTACCTGAGTAGAAAATTGGCTTTGAGTACCACAGGGGTTGATACTAGGGTCAGTCTTATTTGATATTTATATAACAGATCTACGCGAAGAAGTTGGTTCCAGGATCCTGACTTAATTCTACCATTCATGCAACGTAAAATATTTATCAATAGGCACTTTGAAGATCTCTACATTCCAAAATCTGTTATATAAATGACCCAGAAAGAACGATATCGCTTTAAAAATAAGGAAGCTTATCAAATGGTTCTATTAATACTTCCAATGTCGAATAGAATTAAGCTTAACGGCTTTGATCCAAATCATTCCAACGATGATCATAAACTGGACTGTGTGAACTTATGCAAACTTCTTGGTGTTCAAATTTCATTGAATCTAAAATGAGATGAGCGTACAAGAACAATAGTACTTTATCTGCACTGCAAAAAGCAAAGAGCGTTGTCAATTCCGAAGCAGTTTATTAGTATTTCTGGTTTTTTCAATGATTGGTTATTGTGACTACGAATTTATCCCCTGGTAAACGCGGTGATACAAAACTTGGGAAGAAATCAGTTTGATGAGGCAACTTTTACATTAGACCATTATGTAAAGTCGGATCTAAAGAGAATATCTTACATTGATGCTATTGAATCCATCTTATTCTATGAACTTGAGAGCTGGAATTGTCGGAAGGACAGGCAAAATTGTTTAGTTGGGCGTACATTAGAATACTGGGGAAGATAATAAACATACTCTGGAGAAACCGCGTATCAAAGTACAAAAGCCACCCGTGACAAAATTGCTTAATACAGACTCCACTAGCAGGTCACTGCCATCAAACCCACGCATGATCATTGTGGGCGTGGAAAAACCAAGAAAACCTCAATAAACATGTTGACATGTGGCATATATAGGCCTACATGCAACCTAAAAACACTTCTATACTGATAACTGACTACTTATCTGCATGTGAATCATGGTCCGAGAGCCTCTATTTACTTGGATTTACTGCAGGACATTAAATTTTTTTGTCTTGTTATGTTGCATTTTATTTGCTTGAAAATAAGATATTTTCTTTTGCTACCCCCTCCACCTATTCTGCCAGGTCTCTTTAAATGTTATGGATCTGCTAATTCATTCGTATCCGATATCCAGCAGTTCGTCGACTTGCACTTTAGGCTTCAATGCTGTTCTGGAAGTAGTCTGGGAAGACGTTGAGTATCGGATGAGACACCTATAACTATGCTTACTTTTGACCAGAGGGTCAGAGTCTCAGAGTTTTGAGAGTTTTAGAGTTTCAGAGTTTCAGGGTTTAACAGAGTAGGCCTACATGAGTTATAGACTTTCGGAGTTTAGATTTGTATTGATAAATTATGTAAAGAAATATAGATGATCTTTTCTTATATAGATTCTAGTTCTGACATGACCTGTTAGTACTATTTAGTAGAAATGCTACCCTTTTTAAATGGATAGAATTTGTTATTTGTGGCATCTATCACCTTGCCTACCCAGGTACTGACAATCCAGCTCAAATATTTACAAAGTAAGGAACTAATTGGGAGGGAATTATTTTGCTACGGTGTATTTTTTTGATGTCTCAATTTAAATAATATTAAAGTTTTAAGAAGTCCTAGTTGCGGAAATTTGTCTTGTCTCCATAAATGCCATTAAACTCCAAGCCCATTTTACCTGATTGATATGATAAGTTCCCCAAGTACGGCATCGACGGAAATTGCTTAAGACATAAATTTGAGACACCAAAACAGCGGACACAGCATGAACCATACAATTATACCCATATAAGTGACCATTTGACACTTTATGATTAAGGAAATTTCAGATTAAGGATTCATCGAGCTTAAAAACCCTGATATTTTTATGTCTTGGTTCTCCTCTTCTTTCCATTTTTGAAGAGAAGGTCATGAAAGCGTATCAAAAGAAGTTTGTTGATGGTACAGAATAATAAAACTTACGAAATAGCGAATTCATTTAGTACTTACACAGTAGAGGCATAGTGGTAGAGTGTCAGACTCACACTCCGAGGGTCGTGAATTCGAACCGACCCTGAGTTTTCCTGCCACGATCCCGGAGGCACTGTGGACTGTCATCTGCTCTCGTGAAGTGGGAAACTATGTTTCGAGAGATAGGACAAAGGGGGGACTACACGCATGAATAGCAAGAATAGCAAGCATAAAATAGCATGAAAAGCAATCATAAAAAGTAAGCATGAATAGATTGTCATCCGAAAAGGAAAAGTAACCCGTTCCTAGTAATGGCTTCGACCCAGGGCGATCTAAATAACAGGCCTGGACAACATGCAACTGGAGGCTATGACTGGAGGCCATCCGAAAATCTGGAATAAATTAACTTTTCATCATAAATCATAATATATGCAATTTACCATTACCGTGTACTGGATTATGAAGTCATAACAATAGTTGATGTGCACAGCAGACAGTACACAGCAGGCAGATGCTCATATT
>JAAAKL020014741.1:0-11802 GCA_010016065.2 Carybdea cf. marsupialis auct. non (Linnaeus, 1758)
TCTCGTTTCTGATCCTATCTCTCCTTGTCACCCCAGACATCCACCTCAGCATCTTCATCTCCGCCACATCCAGTTTAAAGACGCAGAATAGTTGCAAAAAACTTGTCAACACAAAATCTAAGGCATCGTTGCCAAAATGTGAGCCGTGTTTGTTATTGCAAAGATAATACTTCAGATACACTTTCATTTTACGTCACTTTTACCAACAAACAGAATATTGGAGCACAACATAGCATTAAAAACCCATACACACAGGTACAACTGCTAGTTTTCCGCTTATTAAGACCCCGTGGTGGACTCCTAGGGGGGCGAAAGAGGTAGTCGCCTCCAATGATTTTTTTTTCTGAAATAGAAAAAGGCCCATAAACTATAAAAAGATGCAAGGCGACACTAGAAAGGATGAAGCAATGTACATTAGAGCACTTAATAGTGTATACGAGATGCACTGCTATTTTAGGATTTATTCTGAGTTGCATAGAACAACCGCCTTACCCTTCTGACACGTCATAGTTTGCCTTCGCCGGCCCCGCGCAATAATCTGCAAAGTGTCCACTTCTGTTAAAGGGCCTTCACATTTATTGTAACTTTTATTAATATCTGAACAACCCGTGCATTTTCCGTTCCTTATTCCCGTTTATGATTCATCTAGGAGTAGTTACATGTTGTTCTGCATGCTAAAACTACTACTCTGAACACCTGTATGGTATTGCCCTCGTTTCAGGTACGAATGCGAAGTCATGAAAATTGCTTCATCACCCGCGAATTTATTGATTGGATGATTGCGAGAAGAACAGTGAAATCGAAGGTGGAGGTAAGATCTTGCTCGACAATTTTAGTCACCGTAGAAGGTGCCGTAACCTATGTGCCACTTGTTCCTCGACATTGTACGTGAATGCTTAGAAAGAAGCTTAGGTTCCCTGATCATTCCAGTAAGTCCCCTGCCAGTGTGTGACGCTTTTCTCGCCATATATCCAGAGGCGTAAGAACGAGATAAGAACAAAAAACAAGTAGATTGATATTTTGCAGTGTTGGATTTGTAGTAACGGCAGTGCACTTGATGTTGCTGTAAGGTTGGCTGGAGGGAAACCAAGGAAGACATATTGTGAGATGATTGGAAATAATCTGAACTGAAAGAAAATTGATAGAGAAACTTGCCAAAGAGTCAAAATACACCATCCAACCAATGCATCGTTTCGGATATGGCCGAGGCGACTGGGCCCATGCATGGAGGAGAAGATGCTGGAAACCGGAGTAATAAATGTATACAAAATCTCCCTCCTATACTCATTTCAAAACCTCTGAACTCAGAGATGCCATGTTTCGTGTTTACTGCGAACGGTTTCCTCCGAAAGATGGTTTTGGTTGATAAAATCACCGTTTATTGCGAGCAGACACCTTGAGTTTCTTTTCGAATTGAATAGTCATTAGTACGTTTGTATACTCGCACAGAATGTGCCGCGGTGGCCTAATCATCTTAAGATCAAGACCCCGTTTATACAGAAACAGATACGTTTGGATCCCTTCCCAAATTGGTAAAGATACGGCTTTTGTTTACACGGGTACTCTTGGTCTCCTGCCTGTTTGGGAACGAAACCGTATCCATTTGGATACGCTTTTCTAGCGAGACTGAGTGGATCCGTTCTTGTTGAAAGCTTGTGTAGACTGAGAACGGAACCATTTGGGTACGTTATGAATGAGAGACTCTGAAATTCTAGGAAGAGGCTAGCAAGATATGTCTTTAATTGGCGCGAAATTGGAAGTTATTGTCTATATTTTCCGGTCTGCAAAAGCGAAACACTTGTTCTCGTCAAAATGAACTCTATTTGGACAATTACTTTGCGGTTTCTCTCTGTTATTAACGAAAGTTCTTACAATGGCTCAAACATTCTACAAGAATACCTTTCAACACAGAAGAAGGCAGCGGAATCTTCTGAAAGCAATATTCGCACTGGTGTCAGTTTCCAAAGAATTGTCGGATTTGTCAAGTTCTAATGCTTCAACACCCTGAAACAGCTGGACATCCTGACCAAAAATTGTAGAATTCCTCGTAGAGACTACATATGACCCTAACCCCATCACTCTTCCTTCCACTGTCTACAGCTTTTCGAAAGCTTGTTTTTACCTTATTTCATTTTGCTTTTATCTGATATCTGGTGAACCTTTCTTCATTGTTATGTCGTGGAAAATCTTCACTTTCCTTGGGAGGAACTTGGATGCCCTCGTTCTTTGTTCACGCAGTCTTCCAGCCCTCACCTGTCTCCAACTTCAAGGTTTTATAGTCCTGGACTACGTTTAGTAGTAATGCAGTCTCTTCATCTGCCCACTAGAAGAATGGTCTCTTTTACAGTTGTCATAGTTATTCCAGTTGGTGTCGTTTTGAAAGCCATTTTCGTTGTTTACCCTTCTGACACCAAAATTATTCAACGCATGTGCGTATGAAATGAATTCATTCCCGTGTAGACATAACAAGAACGGCGCCTGCACCGAGACTATCTCGTCTAAAGGTACTGCGTTGAATGGTAAGCGCCACCATTTGGGAACGGAACTGTTTGAATCTCTTCCTATTTCTCTTGTGTCAACTGGGTCTGAAGCCACAATTTAGATGCAAGAATAAAGTGTGCCTTTATCAGTTCCAGGTTATCCAATCATTGTTTTACTTACATTCTTTTTTTTACTTTTAGGGCGTTCACTTGTTGAAGCGACTGATTGGTGCATCAGTTATTCAAGCAGTGACCAGAGAATCAACAATAACATACAATGATTCGATTTATAAGTTTCCGAATTCTGGCGCTACAAAGATGGTGGGTACATACCTTGTTTTAATGTAATTTTAATTTTAAGTGATGTGGAATTGTAGCGTCGAAATTATATAATATTAGAATATGATATTAGACGCAATTCAGCTATTAGTGCTTGTTGAGCCAAATAGAATTTGGAAAAAGCTACACATTGATGGTAAAAAGAATTTACAATGTTAACTTCAGATAAGGTGTCAATTTCGAGATATCAAAAAAGGTTCTATACCGGTAAATGGTCAGAATTTCCCAAAAATGAATAAACAAGGGATGGGAATTATGTTGCCTCTGACAAAAATTTTCAAAAAATACGTGGGGATGCAAGTTTTTTGAGACTCGTGACTTCTAATAGTCAAGTGACATAAAACATTTTAACGGAAGAAGTAGAGTTGATACAAATTTTACAGCTGATATTCTAAACACAACTGTACAGGCTTCTGAAAACAATTTTGTGAGCCTCATCAAGTACTGTTCTGTTTGTATAATCTACAAAACCTATTGTGCGTACGGAAGCTTAGTGTTTGTTTTGATGGGCATTAACTTCAAACCTGCATTAACTATGAACTTATTACTGATCCCACAAAGTTGCAGATAGCTAATTTCTACCATATTACTTCCTAACTTTACAGCATTCTTGATGGTGGTAGACACGAAAAAGGAAGCGGTTGAAGTGACTACTGTTGTCCTGTTGTAGAAAGTAGCACGGGCCCTTGTTGTATGTAGTTCTATGGCAGATCTGGTAACTTACTTACAAATAATCTTTTCTCGCATAGGTAAATTCAAATTCCTCTCCTGATCATAATTCTCTGAATGGAAGGGATTCTGATAGTGATATTGAAGAAGTCGATTACTCGGTAGAACATTTTCGCCTAGCTTTCGTTGGAATAGAACGAAGAGGTAAGTAACTTTCCCTGTAATTCTGTGGTCGCTTTCTTTAAGCGGCGAAGGATTCGAATACTAACTTTTTAGTAAGCAAATTAAAACATTATAACTTTTTCTTGGCTCATAGGCTTACTCTGGCGCAATGGCTTGTGCAAGGTTTCAAATACGCCAAGTACTATGGGCGATGTCAGGAGGGCATACACTAGGCTCCGAGAGACGTCCTGTCGTATCAAGGCATATGTGAGCACCACCCCAGTTCGTAGCGTCTTAGTAGAGGGGAAAACGGCATCCAGGGGTCAAAATAGAAGTTTCATAGGCGTGGTTTAAGTTATGAAAGAGTGTATCTCGATGTATTCTAGAGATGCTTTGCAAGACTAATAAATTTGTCGCAAAACACAACAAAAGACTAGTTGAATATAAAAAATTCTTGTGAAATTTAACCTGCATTTAAGTATCGTTACTGTCGATTGAATGAAACTTGGGCGGATATGAAATCACAACTTTCGGCAAGTTGAATACGCTCATATCACTCTTATATTACTCTGAAAACTTGTACTAGTGAAAGGGAGTTGGACGTCACGTATCACATAATCAGTTACACCCCTCTTACACCCACAGTACTACCATCTTTCTTTCCGTAGATTCGTCGTTACTACCAAGAACTTTGGTAATGACAAAGACCCACTTATTCCTAGCAGATGAATGCCACCAGTGGCCCTTGCCCAGACTCCTTCCACCGCCTCATCGCCTTCCTGATCAATTTTCGAAAGTTGATGTGCAACAAATGACGAATGCTACCAAAATGGTAAGTATAAAGAGTCATTTACTACTGGTCAGTGCTTAATAGTACGATGGCTCACGTACTTTGAACATTTTCATCTCCAATAGCATTTTAGAACCACCTCCCGACGACAGCTTCGCAATGTTATACGATTTATGGGTCTATTCCATGCTGCTGCTTTGTCTTCACGCTGAATTTTAAAAGCTATCTATATAATCATATTATTACACACCCCCCTGTTTGTAAAATTTAAAAAAACATCTTCTTGCGACTGCCCCAGTTTACGAAACTCATCCACTTCGGTTGTTCGACCCCTCATACATTTAAGAACAGAAGGGTGCCTCTTTCTACGTAATTCTTTATAATAAATTTTATCTCGTCGGTTTGTTGGTCATGTCCTTAACTGTGGCGATCATGGATCGTTCCCCTTTTTTTTTTGTAATATCACTAATACCAATTTTTCGTGGACCAGTTAAATGACATACAAAAGTTTTCATTACATAAGTGTCATGTCTACATCTAATATCATTTGTGTACATATTCAAAAAACCATGATTCACTGTCAGTAGATTTGCCTGTTTTAGTGCTAGATTTAAGAGTGGCCATGACTAGGGTAGTGGTCAGGTGCAGACGGTTATGATGGCAAGTCAGTATTAGTGATCGAATGTTTAAAATTTTGACCTTTTTTTTGTAGGAGCTGTACGAAAGTGATCCCTTAGTCATGAAAATTGATTTCGTCGACGAGGTAAGAGAACCATGCACTCTAGTTTGTTAGCCGCAAGCATTAACTGTTCAACGTTGAGGCCGTTTTTCTCGATTTAAATATTTGCAAAGCTGTGACAACATAAAGTTTAAAAAAGTGAATTGTGGGCAAGTAGGGCTCAAGTGTCCTTTGCGTAACCCACAGTAATCCCGTTTTGATAATCGTTTAACTTCGCCTTTTCTCTTTAAAATATCGAATATACCCTATCCAAATAGCGAACCCTCGATTTCACGAGCTTGTACGGTCACGTTCTTTGTAACAAGCGTTTGTCTGAACGAACATTTTGATCTTGCAAAATTATCGGCATAAAGAACTGACCTAATAATCCGCCGATGGCGCCGAGAGTGCCTCTGTAATTTGTTGACCGCCAAATGACACCGTATATTAGTTCCCTGACCTTTTATGGTTCGTAGCGTTTGCGTGATTAGGTGTAAGCGATACGTACAGCGCCTTCATAGAAATAAAAACAAACAAGAGGAGACTTCTACAATTCTTTTAACTTCACAAGATGTCCTTGATTTATAATTATCTTGAATCTATGACCTATGTTTATACTAAAAAATACTATATAAGCTAGTAATGATCATATGTATTGTTTATAGTGTTCCGAAGATGGGCCTTCAGAAACAACATGGATGGTGAGGAGTGAAACGGAAGAAGCATTGCAATCACTCTCTACGGCCATTAGAGAACATTGGAAACAACAGTTTATGATAGACCTACCTTGTAAGGTTCTATCAAACGTGCGGTCAGCATTAATGAGAGACAGTTCTTGATCAACTACAGGTTCTAAACATTCATGAAAGTTTCAAGAAAGACTTCGGGCAGAATTTTCCTATGGCGTGTCAGTGAGAAACAGTGCGCTATAGCGATGGTAATTCAATGGCTTGTTTGAAGTCATTTTTCAGTCTGTTAAACAGGCTTCGTAACCATAAGCATCGGAATCGGCTGCAACACCTACCGTCTGTACAAATTGTGAGCTCCCAGTTCCCTCTGTGCTATAACGATGGTACTGGTACAAACGGGTTTATTCAAAAATGCTTAATCATCGTTGGTAAGGCTTAAATATAGTTACGTTGAGCTATTCATTCATTCCTCTTACGCTTCGTAGTACGCCTCAACCCTATGTACCCCTCTATCCTATGTACCCCTCTACAGTATGTACCCTTCTACCCTATGTACCCCTCTACCCTATGTACCCCTCTACCCTATGTACCCCTCTACCCTATGTACCCCTCTACCCTATGTACCTCTTGGTCCAATCAGTACAAGCTGATAAGTAATCAAGATGAAATATCAATTCATTCCTTCCGGCGCTTATGGTTGCAGAATGTTAATTTATAATGCGCTTTAAAAATATGCGAATGCGGCAGAATTTTTGAGAATCGTTAAGAGAAGGAATACCTGTATCGTTTCAATTTTTGGACCTGGGGAAGACAAAATCCAAAGTAGTGTAGTGCAGATACCTTTTACAATGGATTTTCTCACTGTATTTTTTAACTAATGACCTCTTACAAACTAAATACCTCTACTTGAACTTTAATATACAATATTTCTTCATCGGTGTCTAGTGCCTAACAGCAACAGGATTATCGTTGCCTAGAGATATTCGTTGATCTAGGACTTCAGTACGAGTTCTAATATGGTTACGACGAACAACACTTGCAAGATTTGTTGTTTCCATCTTCCACGTAAACTTCCCATATGTAACTCGCTACCCATCTGTGCGATTTGAAAGGAGGGGACACTTTTAGTATTTATATTTCATAGTACCTCTTTGGAACTTGGGACCTTTTTAGTATTCAAAACATCACTATTCCTTGTTACTGTCAGGCACTCTACATTCAAACGCCCTCTAGTTAGTACTGTAGAAAATCACGTTGAAACACCAGGAATGTGGTAAGTAGAAATACTTTTGTATTGTAAAAAGACAATTTCAAATTCTCTCATGTAAATATTGATGAAAAGCACTGGTTTGTTTTTTCATAATTACTGTATGACTCGGATAGCTGCCACGGTTTTTGGTATATTGTACTATGTAATATTTAGAATACCCTTTCTAGATAGGTCAGCAGCATGATGTGAGGTTAAAAGCGAAAGAAACACGTAAGCACAGTGGAGCCTCAATTTTTCTTATTTCAGGATACATAAAATTGATCGCTTGAAAAAACATCGCAAGGAACGTTTCCACCTTCATTTTACACTTTCTGCAAGCTGATGTTCCGAGTGACTTAACTGTAAAATGTCGGCAAACATCTAGACATAAAACTGGCTTTTGATAGGCATCCGTAATGCAAGTGAAGAGATCATTTCGATTAAATACAGATCTCTAATCTAGAAGACATGTCATAGAAACTCGACAAGGGGTACCGGAGAACATTTTGTTAGTAGGGAGGGTTGGCTCATTTTTGCAAAACAGAGGCTGGATGTGCTCGTAAAAAAGGAGCAAAAGGTGGCCTTGTGGTAGGAAACCATGATTCACTGCCAGTAGATTTGCCTGTTATAGTGGCAGATTTACATGTGGCCTTGACATAGGATTACGTGTAGACGGTTGTGACGACAAATCATTACTAGTGATCAAATGTTGAAAATTTTTGACCTTGGATCATGGGTGCTGCATTATATTATACGTTTCTAATAAAAAATGCAATATCCTTCAGCCTTTATTTTGATGTATTATTTGTTAAGGTATTGAGGCTAGAGTGACGAATGACGTTCTTCGATATCATGCGACCATGATGGTTAATCATTAGTACAAACTTAGTATTAGTACAGGGTATGTTTTTCTCTTCAGAATTATTTGGGGGTTACTTCGGCGTGTAATTATGCCGAGAAAGCGCCGTGGTCTTGCCGCTGTTATTAGTGTGCTATTCTTGACATAAATGACAATGTATTTGGTGTAGTGGTTTTTGCGTTTGCTGCTTACATTTAGCTGCTTCCTTCTAACACTTGCATGCTTTGCAACGGCAATAGTACTCTGTGGTCTAGGCTATTGGACCCCTATGTTCATTTCTCAGCTTCTTCTTTGCCGAAATGTTTTGTAACAGTGCTACATGATTTCTATATACAAATATGCATTCTAGTATGTTTAAAAAAGAGAAAGTTGCGTTTCTTCTCTTAAGGTACCATACATTTATGACCTCGGCGAAGAGGGGGAAGGGGGCACAACAAATTTTAGATGTTTTAAGACATACTAAGTGGGGGGAGGGTGCTGTCGTCTTGTACGTCCCCTATCTGTTTTTATTCTTCATGAAAAACATAAAAAATAAAGAAAAAGAACTGGTACTGTTACTCTTCCTGGTAAGCCACTGCAATGACTGGTGAAGTACTAGTCGTAAAGTTGCCGTGTTTGGTATCGTTGAGTTTCTTTTGTGTAGAGAAATTTAAATGCCAAATCTTAAAAGAAACGCCACAATTGCAAAACAGTTTCGTGCAATTATGGATAATTCTGAACAATATAAAACTTTAGTGGGTGCCTGTGAGAAAGCAAAACAAGCAAGTGGTACAAATGAAAGTAATCAGACGGCTGCACAAAAGTTCTGGAATCGAGTAAAGTCTTCGAAAGGAGAGTATGACAAAGCTATACTTGATCTGAAGAAAGAACATCAAAATGGTGGTCCAACTTGAAAACAGTGACAAAAGCGAAGACTTCAAGGGCATCTGATGTTTCTTATTCTGGATAAGCTGCCTGTTCCTCCTCGAAATTTCTGATATCGCCAAATGTGCCGCCTTCAACGTAAACGACGTCTTCGGGGACACCCTATATCTCGTCGAGCTCATTTCCTTTCCAGACCACCAAACCAGCACAAACGCACGAAATGTCCGTCCGTGTTTCAAGACCAAACCTGCCCAAACCAACCTACCCAAAGAGATAAACCAGCTCAACTCAAAAATTGTTTCGCTCGGTCATCTTAAATCATTAGGGCTTGCAACGCCTAAAAACGTGAAACAATTAAACATGCCTCGAATTGAACTGAAAAGATCTGCAAGACAACTAATGGTACTTAATTTCTGACACAGAAAGACAAAAGCAACGTCGCTCTGAGAAAAAAACCTTAGTGATGGAACTGGCTGGTGAAAACGAATTAAATGGCTCTAAACTACGCAAATTTACTCACGGCTCCCCAGGTAGATCACCACTTGAAGACACATACCCTGACCTTGATCAAGCAATTGTCGACTTGGTAACCGCAGGCGCAGGGGCCTATGTGCGACTTCGGACTGATGTTCTTAATGCTTGTAAAACTCTTAATGATCTCCTTGCAGGTTTACTAAAGAAGAGCTATTTTCTAAGTCGGCAGGCACTCTATCTCCGTAATTCCCAGGAGAACTGATAACTTAGGTGGGAAGCGACATATAAGGACAATACCGTGTAAACTGCGAAAGGCTAAGAACAATTTACGAAACAGACACCAAGATGCGGATTTTTCACTCGTAACTAAAGAATTTCTCCGTGGCATCGTAGCATAGTTTGGACTAACAAGCGTGTTTGTAATTTCAGTAAATGTCAGCAAAGGTCCCCATTGGCGTGACAGCAGCAACTACGCAATCACCTCTTGTTATGCACGTCTCAATGGGATCCGATTGCGAGACCACGACTTTGCGAAAGCTACCAAACACAAAAACTCCCTCAGTTTACGCAGGATGCGAAATTCAATCCCCTTCTGCCAGGGAAGATCCCGAAATTTCTTACTCTGGACCCACTCACGTAGCCATTAGAAGCGGGAAGCGTGATTCCAGCACTGCGTATTCACACGGAAATGATTTGAATCATGTGATGAAAATGAAGGAGTTGGAAAATCTGGTGAAAATCGGTGATGTGGCCTAACCAATAGCGATTATTTTATGTGATTGTGGTCAAGATGAAAATCTACGGAATCCTGAAACTCTTGATTCTTCAATTCAACATTTCTTAAAATATAACATTGATGCTGTTTGTATCCACACCTGCACCCGGCATGTCAGCATACAATAATGTAGCTAGGAGAATGGCACCTCTTAGAAGGCATTGGCAGATGTTCTTCTTCCTCACGACACATTCGGCACTCACTTGGACTCACAGAGAAGAATCACAGACC
Organism: Carybdea cf. marsupialis auct. non (Linnaeus, 1758); assembly: GCA_010016065.2. Classification (NCBI taxonomy): domain Eukaryota; kingdom Metazoa; phylum Cnidaria; class Cubozoa; order Carybdeida; family Carybdeidae; genus Carybdea; species Carybdea cf. marsupialis auct. non (Linnaeus, 1758). The sequence goes on from JAAAKL020014741.1 coordinate 10,300, forward strand.
CTGAGTTAGAGAAACGAAATTTCAGAGCGACTGGGTAGGTTTGTCAGAAATTCGCAGTGAGCGTGTTCTTGATCGATTTCCCGTTGTAAGCGAGTATGTCGAAGGTGCGGCATTGGACTCTGTTCCAATTGACGAGGGGTGGGTTACTACACACTGTCAAATCTCTCAATATGTTCTTCAAATTGTAAAATGCGCCAAAAAGAAATGCTGCGGAGAGTTTCGCACGTCATGGTTGAGGTAGTTTCCACAGCGATTTCTTCTTGCACATATTCCATGTCGACAGTCCGCCGAAGGTCCCGTAGTGCCGTTCATCAATGATGCAAGACTAACTGATCATTTTTTTGTCTCTGGAAACGCAACATAATTCTTCCGTTGGTTCGAAACAACAACTACTCTTTTCTTCCGTACGACAGCTACTGTCAATCTGTGAAGACGAAGGTGCCCAAAAGTGCATGTCAAAAGTGCATGTCAAAAGTGCGATATTTACTACCCAAGTATTGCAAGCAAACCACTAACAAAGTGAGCTCGAAGAAATTGCACCAATCATCAACATATTTGAAATGCTTCAAAGTGGTGCATTAATTGAAGTTGAGGATGAGAGAGATGTTGATGACTGACTGACTGACTGACTGACTGACTGATTGACTGAAAGCGCTGAAATACACATTTGCTTCTTTTTTATATCAGATATTTCCGTTGGTTGTTATGTTTGCGGTTCAGAGATGGGAGGGAGGCGTAATCATGCAAAATGTAGACGTCGTGGTGTTGGGTCTGAGGGGGTGTTACAGTATTAAGACAAATTCCTACAAGGGGGGTAGAGGATAAAAGTAGAGCACACTTTTGCAGACGTCAAAAATGTATGGCCCCCAAGGCAATAATAGTATGCAAAACCGTAAAAAACCCAAAAAGCAACTTACAACAGCCAGACAGACCTACAGCTGCGGGAGCCGTGAAATTAACCATGCCCTTGCGCTTTTCATCCTATTGACATCGTCATAAATATACAAAATTTCCATATGAATTTTCTTTATTCAAACTAAAAACTTGAATTAGTTATTCCATTTTGACCACCCGTTTTCGTGAGATCTCGAACCTCGCGTCGTCTTCCACAAAGCTGAAAGTTAATAAAAAGCATTGTTTTGAAATTTATGAGTTAGAGAATCAAGGCCTTCTAAACTTTGAAAAAGTCATCAATGCCTCCTCGGGATGTGCGTAAGTAGTAAAAAAAGCGACATGGTGTTATACACGAGGGCTCAGTAGCTCTGTCTCCAGCTCCGAGTACAGAAGATTCTTGGTTCAAATCCCACTCGGGGCGATTTGAAAATCTGCCTTTTCCATCAATTTGTAAACTGAGCTATCAAGCTGCCCGACAACCCAGCGGGTCATCCTTCCGTGGTCGCAAATGGGAACCAGTTCATACTGGGGTCAAACTGCAATTGAACAATTTAAAATTGTTTTTTGTGTTACACCCTTACATACGCTCGACGAGGAGTGACACGTGAT
>JAAAKL020014742.1:0-10297 GCA_010016065.2 Carybdea cf. marsupialis auct. non (Linnaeus, 1758)
GTTAAACTCAAAATGGCAATGTATGTTCTAAATGCTATCAAGTCCGAATAAAATTCCGCTAAGCCTTTGGTTTTACGATTTAAAATACGGTTATAAGTTTGCTCAGGGGGGGGCGGTAAATGATAGAAATTTCTCTCAGGAGGGGCACCGCCCCCACCCCCCCTCAGCTTCGTGACCGTAGTGAAGGATTTATAAGGTTTAACCAGGTACTACAACGAAAGTCGGCAAATAACCTGAGGTGGGAAATGAGTCGCAAAAAACTGTTAACGACGCTTTTATCGTTGGCTATCCGTCTGTCTCTCTGCCTCCCTCATACAACAGAGCCTTGCCAAATTTTTTGTTAAAAAGTTTGTGAAGAGTAGTCGAGTTACTGCAGATGGACACAATGCCATCCTGATATGTTACAGGTAAATTATTGGGCCCAGACTGGAGGGAATGGCTAACTTGATATCACAATAAAGTCCGAGGACCTCTCACCTCTACTAAATACTTTCAGGGTATCATGTGCAGAGCAAACGTTTTGTATGATATGAAAAGGGTGTTTAGTTGTGAAGTTTTAACTGTGTACGTGGAATGCGCTCATCAGGAGCAATTACAAAAGACTGAAATAAACTAATCAAATTATCAATCAATCAACCAATCAATCAATCAACCAATCAATCAATCAACCAACCACACAATCAACCGCACAATCAATCAATCAGCCAATCAATCAACCAATCACACAATCAACCCCACAATCAATCAATCAGCCAATCAATCAACCACACAATCAATCAACCAATCACGCAATCAATCAACAACACAATCAATCAACCACATAATCAATCAATCAGCCAATCAATCAACCACACAATCAATCAATCAGCCAATGAATCAGCCACACAATCAATCAACCAATCAACCAATCAACCAATCACGCAATCAATCAACAACACAATCAATCAACCACATAATCAATCAATCAGCCAATCCATTAACCACACAATCAATCAATCAACCAACCAATCAACAACACAATCAATCAACCACATAATCAATCAACCAACCAATCAACAACACAATCAATCAACCCCATAATCAATCAATCAGCCAATCAATCAACCACACAATCAATCAATCAGCCAATCAATCAACAACACAATCAATCAACCACATAATCAATCAACCAACCAACCAATCAACCAACCAATCAATCAACCAACCAATCAACAACACAATCAATCAGCCACACAATCAATCAACCAATCAACCAATCACACAATCAATCAACCAATCAACCAATCAACCAATCACGCAATCAATCAACAACACAATCAATCAACCACATAATTAATCAACCAACCAATCAACCCCACAATCAATCAATCAGCCAATCAATCAACCACACAACCAATCAACCAATCAATCAACCACACAACCTATCAACCAATCAATCAACCGCACAATCAATCAACCAATCAATTAATATCTTCATTATTGAAGATTCTACAACACATTGCATATAAACATGTTTTCTAACTCTAAAACAAAAAAATTGCGTATCATAATAGCGATAAGAAAATGAGACAACACTTGCACAATTTGAATGTAGGAGAAACTGTGATATACGGAATTTCTTAAAAGAAGAAGCTCCTAATCGATAAACTAATCAAGGAGAAAGCTCGCCCTCTTACAACAAGTAATAAAGGCCCTAAGAGCATTGCAAAAACTCAATAGCAACATACAATTTAACTAGAAGTCTGATAGTTACATTTAAGATGACTGCTTTTGTTGAATGCAAACGATATAGTCCCTGAGAGAGTTCATACCGCAAAGAGGCTGGCGCAGAGAAGCTGGTCTTCAAAATTGCATAGAGCTAGATATTGATGGATAGCGTTGCAGGTTTGGAGCTAATGTGGCAACTAGAGAAATGTCATCACTGTGGGTCACTTTGCTTAGTTGGCAGAGTACACTCCACAGATGCGTAGGTGACGTGTTCTACTCCAGTTGGTTAGGTATTTCCGATGTCCATCGTCCGATGCCTATCTATCAAGACTTCCTTTAAGAAAGCGAACTGTTCGAGAACAAAAGAGAGAAATCATTAACAAAATTATCTCAAATTGCACAAACGCAGTGACTTCTTAAGTATTTATTGTTACCTTTTTAAACAGTGTTCTTGACTACGAGTTACTCTTTCTATTTATACAGCTTTAAAAGTGTCCATACAAATCATTAACGAAGACTTGAAGCAATGACGTTGCTGATGATGTTATATTTCACTGATTGTTTACAAACAAGATTCCAACTAGTGAATTATGAAGAAAGGAGGAAACCATCTTTTGTGAGACTGTAAAGAAGGTGTACTCTAATGGTGCATTCCTAGTAGTCTCATTCTCTAATGTTTCCGACAGGAAGGCGTAAGGATTGCTTCGTGGTTTAATTCTGCCAATACAAGACAAATGTAGAAACAAGGAAGGGTTTGTCGGATCAAAAGGAGAACGGGTTTATCTTGGTGCGTCGGAAAAAGTTATCCTCGTTTGCACTTCTTCAGTATACGTATTTGCAGCTGTATGAATTATGGTCTCAAGAGGCATAGACATAATATATCAAGTCAGTTATGTGCTATGAGAAGCCCCAAGGTGTCATGCTCTGTTATATGTTATCAAGAACCTCTAAAGCCAATCAGTATAGATAATAGCAAGGAAAAACAAGATTACGGATTCTAAGTATTGATCTGAAAAGCCAACTCATTACTGGAGGTTGAAAAAACTTTGTTTCGATTGACACTCGTCAGAACCAAGACGTCAACAGCATACATAGAAAGAACGAAAAGGTGTAAATACTAAATCTAATTGGCTAACAAAATATGCGGACGCAAAAGTAAAGTCTAAAACAGGCGAACATCAAGGACGAACTCCTTTTGGCGGCAAAGCTCAGGTTTCGTAAGCTTGATGTAAATTGCCTCTAGGACCTTAAGGTGATGTACAGAGCGCACTTGCTCTAAAATTGAAAAACAGTCCATAGAAAAATTATCACAACACTCCTTACGGATTCTAGGTTTTATGTTCTGGAGTGCAATTCTGTCATATTTACTACTTAAAAGGTCAAAAAAGGCACATATCTGATCTACATGTCCTCGATCTTTACCGGAAAATTACAGGATAATAATTTTGCCAAGGCATAACTGGCCGTGATGCTATGTGATCATTTACACTTGACGTGAACAAATTTGAAAGTATTTTGGAACTTCGTTTCCTGATCAACCATAGTCAACTTTTAAATGCGTTCCTTTATCAGCTGACGTCTACTTTGGTAGTCGATTCCCTCCTCTTTGACCATGATCTTTCCGCTAGAGCTAATTCAATGACTTTATTGATTTTACAAACAGAATAACTGCAGAATTTCATTCATAATGTGTTTATTAAGGGCTGTATAAACCAAGATAAACTTTTGGGCAGAGTCTGCTCACGAATCCACTGATATTGAACCGATTCTAAAGAGTGCATTGATTTCGTGAAAAATGCTCCTACTGAAATAATCACCTGGTATTAATTAGAACTTTTCACTATCTCAAAGAAATATCTACTGTACGTACCATAGTAAAGTTAATAATAGAGCATGAGGAGACGAGGTAAAGGTGTTTTTTAGAAATAACGAAAATCTTGGAATAGCCCCAAAATTGTTCACGTAAATTGAAAACGCTTCCCTAAAAGTTTAGTAATAGTTTATTTTTTAACTTTCAGTTTTCTAAATTTCTAGGTTTATTATCAGAAGAAGGGTAGTACTAACCCAAATCTGTTGCGATGGATAGCTGACACCAGATATTCAAAAACTGACATATGGCTGTCTGTCTAGAGGTGCTAGCTACGTTAGTAATAGGATTATGCACTCATATTTCTGTTGTATTTCTACACACTCAATTTAGCATATAAAATCACGTAAATAATCGTGGATCAATGAATTAATAGACATAACTTCTCATTGACTGAACTTTAAGTATTATGTCCATTATCAAGAAAAGATTATTAAAAAAAAGGTGTTAAGAGATACTGGAGAAAATTGAGAAAGTCGGTGGTATGATCATCTATTCTCGATGACATTTCTAACTTTCAATGGGCTGTGGGCAGCATGATCAACCTGGTGACAGGTTATCACTGGGTCACCATAGGTCAGTTGCTAGAGCAGCACGCCGTGAATGCGTGGGTCGCGTGGGTTCGAATCCCGGTGATGACACTTTCACTTTTCTCTAGTATCTCTTTTAACTAGATGTTTTCAAGACCTCTCCTCTCTAGAACACTTTCTAACTTTCAATGATCTGTGGACAGCATGATGGGCTAGATGGCAGTCCATTCATGGCCAAGTCACATGGCGCAGAGAGTCTGGTCTCCAAAATTGAGTAGGGCTAAATTTCGATGTCCACCGGCGGAGTATCAGGAGCTAATGTGGTGGCTAGATAAAAGTGAGTAATGTTATTCCCGTTCACCATAGTGTGCTTCGTCGAGCAAAACGTCGCGATTGTGGCGCGGCACCATTAAGAACACAAAGAAGATATTCGAGGTTAAAGGTACTCTTCCCTGTCCTTTTAGAAACACTTATATCTACAAAATATGCGGCCTAAATGCACCATATACTTTGCATTTTCAAATATGTTGTTGGCTCTTATGATGGAATTATTACCTTATTTGTCATGTTTATGTTAGCTAACGTCTGTTCAATTTCAAGTTATAACAATCTTGCCGACCGTGATCTTCCTTCAGACATATCAACAAGATGTCCACAAGTTCCAAATTTTTAGTTCTAACAATCTCGCCGACCGTGCACCTACTTTTTATCATGTGCTCTTCCTTCAGACAAGTCAGCAAGATATCCACAAGTTCCAAATCTTCAGTCGATAGATTTATAGGTATCAACCAATGGAATCTGTTGTTCTATATTTTGGAGCATCTTCTATGACTATCTCCAGCCAATGGCGATCAGAAACAAAACAAGGAGTAGAAGGCATCCCTAACTGACTCCTGGCTACTGACTTTATTGAAAGAATTAAAGTTTCATCCATTCATATTTACAACAAATTTCTAAATTTTTTTACAGATATTTAAAGGTATTGATCATGTTTTTGGTATTTTAAGACCCATGAATTTTCTATAAAGGTCTTTCTGTTCATGCTTTTCAATTAGGCACTATCAGCATAATGTCAAATTGGCCTCTGAAAGTTTCCGCTTTGGTTGTAAGCAATGTACAAAGGTTCAAAGCAAAAAAATACTAGTGGGGTTCAAGTTCTTGGAATCCTTTTGTTATTCATTAAAGAAGGAAACAGCGACAAATATGACAAAACTGATAATCGAAGGCTCTACCATTTTTGCCGGGGTAACTATTGTGAACTGCATTGCGTCTGGTTAACGTCAAACACCCATTTCCCTATCTCGAAATATTTAAACTTATCAAGAGTTGTAAACCTTAATTTGAGACACTGGCTATCCACGAATGATATCATTACAGCAAAAATTTCTAAAAGAAGAAGGAATCAAGGAGAGTCTCTTTGCTGATGAGCCTAGAAACGTCTTTAAATCATGTGACGTAAAACAAAGATGGCGCATGAAACAAGTCTTTACACCAATTTAGTGTCATCTCAATCTGACCCTGTTTCCCGCACCACAATAAATTTTGACGTAAAGACCTGTTCTATTCTAATGACTGGTCTGTTGTTATTCTTGATGTACATGTGTGATCAGCACATCGTTTGCCCTACTTAAACCCAGCCCTTATCTTCTGTTCCTACAACTAGCTTTGTCCTTCAGCTAACTATGTAAAGAAACCTTCAATCTTGAAATTTGAAAAGTCTTTATTCAGAGGTGGGTGAACAGATGAATCATGGGGGTCAGGCTCTGTAATCTCAATGTTGAAGGTGGCAAAGCTATCTTTACCCCCCCCCCCCCCCCATCCAAAAATGTTTTTCTCACAAAATCAAATTAGTGGTGTCTCTACTAACAGTCCCTCTACACCTTGTCAGATTATTCGTCATGTGATCTCAGCATCCGTAAAAATTTATTTTCAGCCCTTGGAAGATTTGGTATCAGAATGACGGGCCAGAAGTTACGATGTTATGTTTCCGGTAAGATCATCTACCATCATACAAGGCTGAAAAGTCATCTACTACCACATAAGGGTGAAAAGTCATCTACTACCATATAAGGGTGAAAAGTCATCTACTACCGTATAAAGGTGAAACGTCATCTACAACCATATAAGGGTGAAAAGTCATTTACTACCATATAAGGGTGAAAAGGAAGTAACATCGATCAAAAGGATTGTTAAAATAATCAATGACATAGAGGGACACAAACACTTGTTTTCAGAAGTTACAAAACTCATAGAGTTTTGGTACTTCGCCTGATCTAGTGTACATAGGAACATCCTTTCTCCGTCCTGAGGAGTGTGAAAACTATCCATGGGCAGAAGCGACCAGGAACTACCCGAGTGACCTTGCATTACTGCATATTTACAAGGATAAGGATGGTTATATTCATAATTGTAGAATATCCATGCGCTTTTTTTGATAAAGGTCAGTTATGATAATTGGCAGCAACCGAACTTGTAAGTATTGTAAATGCGCACAAATGCATGCACATGTATACAGCATAGATTGCTAAGTCAATAAGATACTTTGATTCGTTCATAGGGGAAATTTGAGCATTTTAGAACGGCTAGCTTCTGCAAAATTCTTTTTCTACTCACCAGCCCATTTAATTGTATGTCTTACGACTACAACTCTGTTTGAATCCACGGGGCTATTCTTGCTTTGTTTGTTGTAAACCCCTGCATCAAAGCACTCTATTGTATTCACATGTTTTCAACTCTATTTTTCTCTCACGCCCTTCCATTTCTTAAACTTTTTTTATTGAATAAAAACAGGTAACATAGAGAAAATACTTTGGCAGATGGCATATTTTACAGTTGGACAAAAGCAAGAATGGATACGGAAAAGAGCTACATTCGACAACGTACAGCAGGTATTTCTAAGTTCTCACTCGGATATCAATCTGACAACTCCTACTTCAACCCAGTGGTAAAATGAGAACCTGAAGTAAACTGAGGAAGGATAAAGGCAGCTGGGAAATTAACTGACTGCCTTATCTGAAAATGTGCAGCATCGGACTGCCTTACCTTTTAACAGTGGAACCGCTCTTTTTAGCACGCAGCTAGAACTTGTGGTTGAGTTTACTAGCAGAACGTATCAACACATAATAGGACATAAAAGTAGTGCAACTTGCGCATGGTCCAGGACTTTTGGTACTTAGTAATGTTTCTTAACATTTAGGCCATGTAGACTGGCAGTGGTGTCTATGAACATGCCTTGAGGTACGAACATGGAAAGCATAAGTACTCAGGCAGACACACAAGCAGTCATGAACTATATAGTACAGAACTCATTAAACATGAAGTGCTTGAGGCGCTGGCCTGGATCGAACCCAGCATCTCCCACACGGAAAACGAAGACTTTACCACTGCACTAAATAGTGCAATAGTAAAGTCGACAATCCGGGAAGTCGATCCCAAATTCTCACTACCACCAGCAACCTTATTTATTGTTTCGCTGTTAGCTTCATCAGTGCCATTTCTTTGACATAAGTACTCAGGCAGACACACAAGCAGTCATGAACTACATAGTATAGAACAAGTCGATCCCGAATTTCCGAAATGAGGTTGCTGATGGTGGTGAGAATTCGGCTTCCAGATCCACCATACCCTCCTTTACCTGTACTTTACATGTACCCTCCAACAAATTCATGATTGCTACGTTACCTCATACTTATATCATAAGAGGCATCATCTGCGGCTCCGTATTTTTGTTCCTGCCCGGATACTCATGCGATATGATGCAGGGATTCGCTACGGTGCTGTACCCCAAAGCAAGACCATGGAAGGGGTTTGGGGAGTCAGCCTGAAGGTTACGGTCCAAACAGTTAAAATCTTAGATCCATTGTCCCGTAAACTAAACAAATTCACGGTTACTACGCCGTTTCATGCTAGAATTCAGTACTTTAGAGCTAAGTGCTATGCACCATTTTGATGAAAACCGAAGAAACTTCATTTACTGGGCGTGTCTTCACTATGCACTGCCCCACCTTAAAGATTATAATGATATTATCATCAAATAATTTTAAATTTATTGACGCCATCTTCAAAATGAGGATGCCATTCATCGAGGTACTTGATTGGATGAGCTACGAATGTAAGAAAAAATTAGTGAGAATTTAATGACTAATTGGGCTACTGTAGATTTGCTATAGAATCTTGCATTGTATTTCATGCATGCCCTTGCCTCATGATAATAGACTCTTGGGGGGAAGAGACCCTCTTGTATTTTCCCGTACTATCCTGTTCACATAATGTCCAACTCCACGTTGATGCATTGTACACGTTCATTTTTGCCACCTGCAATCAATATTTTTCCTAGCCCAATTTATGATAAATATCATACCAGAACTGTACTTGCTACCTAAAAACAGTTTTAGTGTCAATTTTATTGATAACGTGCATTTTCGGTACTATAAGTGGGCTTAGGCCAGTGTCTATTGCTTAGGGTGTGGCTGCCTCTCAAGTTGCACTTGCTTGTTGAGAGGAGTTTCGTGCTCTCCAGATAAATATTTATCAAAAACAACTCAAACAAGGAATTTCAGTTTTACAAAATTGCACTTTTCTATCTAGCTCTCCTTCAGAAGTCACATGTGCTAAGGTATAAGGTCCTTAAAGATAATAATCTAATACAAATGAAATAAAGAACAATCAATACAATGCAAAGTCCAACACAACAATAAAATAGTTACAGTAGCAACCGATGATAAGAAAAGCTAAAAGTTAGCGGTCGAAGATTTTGCAGCTCTTGAGTTTAGCTCTCACAAAACCGGTTAATCTTTACTTTTATCTCTCTTTTCGAACCATTGAGGTAAATAAAATCTGTATGTGTTTATCAATCTCTTTGTTTAGAACCTACAAAAGACACAGGGGTCTGAAACGTGCGCAATTTACTGCATGCCGCAGTGACATAGTGACCTAGACATAGAAAGAACCTGGCGTGTGGAGTAACATGACCGACCAATGTATACAAGAAACAGTGACTGCTTTAGAGCGCTCCAGACCCTGGGTTGAATGAAGTATGCAGGGACTCCATAACGCCCTGTATCGCACTTCGTTTCAGAAATGATGGCTTGATTGAGGGCCATGAAGTGATGAATTCCCTGCTGTGGGTCAAATTTTCACTTTCCACTTTCTTCCAAGAGGATGATATAAATTGAATGATACAGTAATGTTTATCTTGTCATTGTAACACGAGGGCTTCTTTGAGGAGCAGGATACTTGGCTATGTACCGGTTGGCCACCCCTAAAAATTCCACTGACAGCAAAGCAACTATAGAAGGAAAATATCACTTTTGCTTTGCTGTCAGGGTCGTGAAATCTGAGGTTCTTGAATAATATGGTAACCAAGAACGCAGATGGTTCAAGTCAAGTCATCTGATTTGGAATATAGTATTTTTTGGTCATGTGAAAGTGACAAGCAGATTAGAGCCCCAAATACTGCTAGAGTACATTCAAATTTAAGTGCGAGTCCCCTTCTTTACCATAGATTGACATTTCATGCGGAATATTTGCACAGAGATGATTTTATTTTATGACGTTTACACTGATGAAGAAGAAAACTTTTTTATCTTAAAAGTATCCTAGGGGATGACCCTAACTAAGGCGTTAGATAGGCTATGGTATTGAAAGAAAGAAGACCGATCTTTCTTGGCTCAAATGCTCAGCTCTTTGGAGTAAGCTATAGGTCTGTAATATATAACTGAAGGTAAGCATCAGTAAAATCTCGATAACAAACAGATCGTGGTACTTCGGAATCGAACCCACAGTCTCCGTAGCTGCGCAACGCACAACGCTTTTCCACTACCCGGGAGAAAACTGTGAGATGTCTATTGTTTTGATATTGCGTCACTACAGGTCCAGGAAATGCAGAAAGCGGATCACTATCGCAGGGGTCACCTAAGGAGAGAGCACTGGCTCCATGATTCCTCCATGTTCTAACATCATATAGGTTTGTCCCGTTTCCACTCAGTGGCAGTTTTAGAGGGTGCAGGCCACCTGACCCAATAAAGTTTGCTGAGCTCTATAACGTCATGCTTCACAAGGTGTTTAGACATCATCGCACTGCAGAGTGTCTGGAGGCACTGTGTTCCCTCCAGTGGGTAGAGTTTCCAATTTTACACAAACCGTATGAGATTGATATGGACAGCTACACATATACTCTTTTCTTAGTTTCTAC
>JAAAKL020014743.1:0-11801 GCA_010016065.2 Carybdea cf. marsupialis auct. non (Linnaeus, 1758)
TCGCGAGGTATTGTAAAAACGTCAAGTCATTTCAATCGAGTACCGAAGGCTGAGGTCGTGATTTTACTTAATCAACAAGTCACAAGTTCCTTAAAACTTTGCAGTCACTTTATTCTTCTCCTCGATAAAGATGGTCCGTCATTTAAGGACGATTTTGTGAACAGTCATTGAAATAAGGAGGACTCTATACCCTAACTCCCGGTCTCACAACTTTCCAAACCTCTATGCAGACGTATGTCAGCACAGCAAAATTCAGACTGTGAAGGGGCTGTCGTTAAAAATAGACTTGTTACATATTGCCATAAGTGTTGAGGAGGTCAGATTTTGGCAACTTCCGTTGACAGGGACTCAGGCCGTTTAGGATGGGGCCCTTTGACCGTTTAGGATGGGGCTCTTTGACCGTTGTATTCGTTCCTTCGGTTTAAGTGTATAACGGTATTTAGAAAAGTGGGTAGATAACGAACGTAGCAGTCTCATCCACCTGCCCGTTGCCAATCAGTGTCTTTACATGCGTTTGTCGCATACCCATTGGTTTTCCAGGTTAGGTAGCTCGGGCTTCGTTCTGCTGTGATACTTTAAAACAAAATGTTTCTTCTACAACCAAACCATATCATTGCGTGAACCTCTGACCAGGCTATGATGGCAAAATTATTTAAGACTCCTGTATTACTTCGTTGTGACCACGTTGTAGAAAGGGTAACTTTAAATTGACTTTGATTTTGTTTGGCATGGAAATGGTACCGTACAACCACAAAGTATATTTTTCTTCCTTATTGCCTATCACCACGACGTGCTTATGTAGGCTTTTTTTGTATAAACGGGCTATTAACCATCAGGAAGAGTTCCTGTTTTATTTTAGCATATTTAATGTGTTCACATGCGGACTTTAATCTATGCCGCTGCTACAGATCATGAAACTTTGTTCAGACAAGAAATCTGTAGAAGTTTAATCAAAGCCAGGTGTCAAGTTTACTAAACTGTTACGCACCAAAGTTTCATTTGAGGTACTTGGCATCTTTAGTCTCTGTCGATCCTGTACTGGTTTCTAGCGTTAAGCAATCATATGTTGTTTTGCGTTCTAGCTTTCGTCTACATTCAACTGGGCCACACAAGAAGTTGTGAGTGACGACAAAGGCCAGGAAGATGAAGATGACGTGGATAAAGTATGGAATACAGCTATCTGTTTGATATTCAAATTGTATTGGAGTTTTCGTAATGTGGAAATGACTGCAATACGACCGCCCTATAGTAGGGTTTGCTTTTTCAAGATCATTTATTGGTCATGCAGTAGCTGCATAACATTCTCATGGTTCCCAGATAGTGGGACACATTGCGTTACAGAGATTAGTTTTATGATGAGCATTTTGTTTGGCAGAGGACTTTCATGTGGATGTTCTACTGCTCCATTTCACTTGCTTTGTGAGTACGATCATTATATTAGCATCAAGACAATTTTCTCTTTAAAATGTAGTGTCAGTAAAGCCTCCTCTCCGATAGTCTTACGACGTCACCAAAATTTCCATCGTATTGTGGCACTGAGCAGACGACAGTTAAATGTGCCAGTAAGATACATCAGCTAGCTTAGTGCGGTTGTGAAACGGAGATGTGCCGTGAATATATCTCCAACGTTGTGCAAGAAGGCGCTATATCGGATCAGATGTCATTAGGAGAAAACACACGCAAGGTTATATGATGCACATGTGTCACTTTATGAGGCGCGAGAAGGCTCTATGCCGGTCTCTTTTGGCACTCTTGCATGTGCTTGTGGTAAATCAGTATATAGTTGTGGTTTTACGGTGTTCCACGAGGTCCTTTTTTATCATGCTATGTTTTTGATGGAGGACACGTGTAGCACGTGCTTGTTTCATTGTGGTGCACTGTCACACTATAGTGATACGCTTGTGACACTTATCTCTACCCATGGGGCAATGTAAACTGATACTAATAAGAAACTAAGATGTAAGGTTGTAATACGCAGGTTTGTGCCATAACGGTATGTATATAGTGCGCGTATGTTTTGTGCCAGTGTAATAAAATGACTTGCCCGTATTTCACTTTTGTATGCGCATTTGCTCACATATGATAGTGTATCTTGATACCGTTGGAGAGACAAAATTCTGCTCCGCTATTGAGTTATTAGAAACGTACTTAGTACTTAAGTATTGAAAACGCGCCTCCTCAGATACATTATCTGCCCATGGTAGTTAATCTGCCCCCTTATTGTACATCTGCCTTCGATAGCTCATTGCGTTCCACCCCCGACCCCACCCTCGATTGACATATCTGGCTGCGGCCCAGTTGTGCTTTAGCTTTAGACCTTATCTCATCCACAAGAGCCATCAGACCAGTATATGAAGTACGAATGATGCCAATGTTTTTTTTCTTAGTCCACTGCAAAGGCCAGCAAGAAGCAGAAGAGGGCACTCGTAAAAGCCGAAGAAGAACTAATACACAAGGTACTGTGTTCTCATTTTCAGAACTCTATTTTACGATCGGGATTGCGCTACTTGGACTTTGACTCACTTGACTTAGGTCGCCTTCACACGGCAAGAACGAATACAGCTCCTCCACACGTCTCTGCCCTCCTCCGTCATTGAAGCCAGCCCGCTGGTACTCGTAGCTCCAGTGTCGCGCTTGAGAGTCTCTACTTGGTACTGCAGCGTAATATTTTGTGACTCGAGTATGTAGAATTTTATGGAAAATGTGGTGGGTCCAGAAGATTTTCATTTTAATTGCGAGTGCAATGGAGACCCCCACCCATACACGTTCGTGTTACGATGCAAAGAAACGGTGTTCTCCTTTTCACATTTCACAGTTTTTATTTCAAATATGAACGTTTCACATAGCAAAGAAATTTCAAAACAATGTCTTTTCAAACGACTTTTGTCATATAGTTGATGAGTTAAATGTGTATCTCACTCTTGTGTCTCTAATACTTTTAAGTTTGAAGAGATATTAGAGAAAAGTGAAATTTTTACCACCGGGATTCAAACCCGGGACCCCGCATCAAAACGTACGCCATTACTCGTAAAGTTTTCAGTAATTTCGTCTTCCTCCATGTGTCAATTCGTTTTTCCACTATGCATCCACTTTCTCCATAACCCCTACTTCCCACTCGTGACCTCAGTTTTGTTAAACTCTCGTCAGTGTTTGTGTGGACTTTCCAATAATGCTTTTCGCTTTTGATCACTGATATTTGTACGTAGGTGTTTAAGTTCGTTTACTCCTCTCATCAGTCCTGTGAGACCCGAAGAACCCTTGAATTATTACATGTAATCATATATGTTGAAATAGAAAATTTAGCAGTGTGACTCCTAAACTGCCTTTTAGTACACAAGGCAAAGTAACAGCAATCTGGCCCTCGAAACCCTTTATTTATTCTTGTCTCCGTTAACGCATTCATTGAATAACAAATGCAACGTATAGCAACAATAGGTCCACAGTTATTAAAAGTTGATGTGGAGAGACAAAAGTTTACACGTCCTCTTTGCTGATTAAAATTCTTATTAGGAATCTGATGCAACAGTGTCTTCCTTATTTTCTCAGGCGGAAATGGCGTTGTTGGATACTGAGCGTGGCCCTGAAAATGCAGATGATTTCGATCGTTTGGTTCTAAGCTCACCCAACAGCTCCATCCTCTGGATTCAATACATGGCATTCCATTTGCATTCCGCAGAAATCGAAAAGGCACGCAGTGTTGTCCACAGGGCGCTAAAAGCGATATCCTTCAGGTAGGCGCTTTTTTTAATAGGGACCTGAGATGAACAAGTGACCAGCACTTGACCAGGGACATGAGTGGTGTCCAACCTAACGGTTATTGTGGTAGTTGTTAATAAAAGCGGAGTATTCATGTGCCCTCCAATTGCAAATTTTCCCGAAGTTTTTTTGTTTCTTCTTTCTAATCTTTTCCTCCTCTTCGTTCTGCTCTTCTCTTTTCTATCCATCTCCTCATTCCCCTTCCTTCTTCTCCGCGCCCTCTTTTGGCTCATTTGTTTCTTGTCTTCCTCTTCCAATCTTGTTTGTCTTCTTCTTTCCTTCATCTCGTCGTCTTTACTCCTTGCCCACTCTTCTTTCTTCACTTCCAACCTCTTCTCCTTCTCTCCTCCTCCCTGTACATGTTCTGGTTAATCGATTTTAAGAATTCTAGGTCTCCTCACGTAAAATCATGTTTAGTATGCGTTTAAGTTTTGAAGTATGATAATACGCTTTAACATAAGTTGCCTTGGAAAAATAGCAGGGAGTCTGATTTTGCGGTAGAAACGAATTTATTTGATTTTGTACTAGTAATCTGGTCCGTGATAGTATCATAAGATATTTAAGCTAAGCTGATGTAAGCAAGAAGCAAGAATTTTTTAAATATTGTACATCTATCTTATGGGCAAATGAGGGAAAGTGATATGATGCACAAGGAAAGTAGAATTGAAAATCTATAGACTGCGGGTAGAAGAGACGTGGAGGAGGACAAGCTCCCAATTTTAACGTGCTTGATTTTGGTTGAAGTAGTAATATTGACTGACCTTCAAACAGGAAGGTGTAGTTATGCCATAACGCAAGTCTAGGCACTATAATTTGTTGTAAATGTAAGATTAATGTATGGACTTTTTTACTTAATAACATCCTGTTTTTAACCCTCAGGTGTGTTTCATTATTGATCCTTGTTAAGCCATGGGAATCCTTTAGAGATAAAACCCCTCACATCAGACATCCAGACTAATCTTACGCATACCAAAATAGTTTTACCCTAAACAATATTTAGAACTCGCTGGTAGCTAACAGATCTGCGTAGTGACTTCACTCATCTTGCAGCTGGATCCGGAGACCCTTTAAAATGTATTTTTAGGGAAAATTTCAGCGCTTCAGACAACAGCTTCATTAAATTTAGTATATTGGATTTTGGGGCATGCTCAGTAATGCCTTTTATCTCGTCGGGGAATTGTAGCTGTGTATACGATTTTGCTAACTGTCAATGTGAAAAGCTGTAGAATTTAATGCACAGTTAAGGTTATGCCCGTTTAATATAGTTATATACATATACGCTATATATAGTATAATATAGCCGATTTAGTAGACGGTCAGCTCTGATGTTTAAAAAGGCTAGTGGTAGCAGAGAGAGAGAGAGAGAAAGAAAGGGAGAGGGGAGCTGGGGCAATAAGACGAAGAAATTATTAATGTGTACGTTTTTTTTATTTTTATCTGATACCAATGTATAGAGAGGAACAAGAGAAGCTAAACATGTGGGTAGCGTGGATGAACATGGAAAATATGTATGGTACACAAGAAACACTTAACCAAGTATTCCAAGACGCTGTACAGCGCAACGACGGCAAGAAAGTCTATATACAGCTATCAAATATTTACATTCGAACAAAAAAATTCGAGGTTTGTTGACCTAGACCCATGAAGGGTATATGGTACTTGATTTGCAGACTTGAGCTAGCCATGGGAGTCTGTACTTTATTGATTTTGTGACATAAAGCAGCCAATTGCAAGGCCTAATTGTATGCAGTTTAAGATATGGATGCCTTCCGTCTTTACCGTTTTACCATTTTACTGTTTATTACCGTGGTATGCACTAGATTGGAATCTTTTTGGACACAGTTGCCACAAGTTCTGATGTCAGTATCATTTGTTATGAAGTAGCAGTGAGCTGCCTCGTGCCTTACTTAGAGTAAATCATCATGGCCCAACTCGCATACTTAATGTTCTAGTCTGGTCATGATATCCTTGACTGGAGGATAGCCAGGTCTGGTGACAATTCATTACGTCTCGACCGTTGTTCGCATCGACTCCGTCACCACACTTACCAAGCCCGTCATTATCAGTCACGGTACGTTCGAGAAGCCTCGCCATTCGGCATGACCTCCTGCGCTTTAATTATGTTATGTTCAGATTTAGTCTAGTTCGAAACACTTATTAACCATGGGGCATCACGATTTTTAGTTCCTGGAAAGGGATATGCTGTCACGTCTCAACAGCACTTATCTGTCCAAACGAGAGCACAATAGTTATCAAGCTTTCATGATAGCTCAGGAACTTTTCTGAGTGCCACATTACAATATGACACTGATGCTAGAAGATTGGTGCGTCGCAATACATGCTGTTGTATACTTTATGATAATGTTAAATTCCTTTATCTACCGATTCTCCATTTTAGTGATTAAGTGTATTTCAGAATTATAGAAGGAGATTCATTTATTTAAATACAAGCTCGTCACTGAGGGTAGGCGAGGTAGGGTGCCGCCTGCCTTTTGAGCTCTTGTTTTAGTATTCCGCCTACCCTGGCGAACACATGTCACTAAAAAGAATATTCATTTTACCTTCCTCTACCATGTTTTGTGAGCGATCTTTTCTTTTAGTCAGTGGGTACAGTGAGAAAACTGAGACAAAAAGGAAAAGAATGGAATAAAAGTGGTCGTTCAGATACAAAACTTTGAAAACAATGAATATATGCTATGCCTACCCTGACCCTTTTTTGGAAGGTCCGATCGCCTACCCTCTGTTAAAGCGCCAAGGACGTGAGTGGTAATATAGCTTGATGAGTATGTATTATTGTTGTTTACAACATCCTTGGAAATGATATTCTTTTTGTCATAGTGCGTACTTCAGTTGAAACACTGATATCCCTTATTTTCTGCAAGTGCCATCAAAGATTTATTTATTCATCTCCTTTCCTTAATCTTTGCACTGATATTACTTTCAATTTGTAATAGCAAGCGGAGAAACTCTACGAAAAGATGTTGAAACGGTTCAGTACTAGTAAGAAAGTATGGATAACTTATGCAGCTTTTCTAATGAAGACTGGAAAAACGGAGAGTGCTCGAAGACTTCTTGACAAAGCGGTTAAGGCTGTCCCGAAAAGAAAACGTAAGTTTATTTGGCGTTGAATATAATTATTTGTTTGTATTTCGGGCTATTCTTGTTTAGATTTCTGGCAATACCTCGTTTAAGTTTGCCAGGTTTCTTTGTAAATTTTAACCGATGGAAATTCATTCTTGTCCAAAGAAACATGTATAAATTTAGGGTACTTGTATATTAAGGTTCAAAGCAAGAGCGACTTTATTATGATAATTCCCGCTGATGTGGCTTTCAGTGTTTCAAGGTGAGGGAAGTTCCCTGTGGCTGTACGTGCGTCATATCCAATCAAGCACCTAATAGTGTCATAAAAGATATGGCAACTTGTGTTACACTGGAATAACATGACATCAAAATAGTTCAGAACTACTTTACCCCTTTGAGGACGGGCGGACCTCATATTCTTTTGTTCATACATTTTTGACGTAGACCAAAATCGTACACCAAAGCCCTCCTATTCCTCGTTTGACACCAGGGATCATGTTCGCTTTTTGCTCGTAGCTGCTACTTGTCACATGACAATGGTCGGTTCTTTTCTGAAATATTTTC
Source organism: Carybdea cf. marsupialis auct. non (Linnaeus, 1758) (assembly GCA_010016065.2). Taxonomy (NCBI): domain Eukaryota; kingdom Metazoa; phylum Cnidaria; class Cubozoa; order Carybdeida; family Carybdeidae; genus Carybdea; species Carybdea cf. marsupialis auct. non (Linnaeus, 1758). Next base: position 7,402 of record JAAAKL020014743.1, read on the forward strand.
TTGAGCAACTGACCTCATTCACTGTTCGTAAATACGACCGCGCGAATTTGTGGGCATAATAAAGCGCTAACATGTCCAGGAATATGTGAGATTGCCTGGTACTGATACCTGTACGTGATCGCTATTATCGAAACATACGCCTCGTATACAGCATATGCTGCTAATTCCCGTAGCACGGAACGGTACCATCTTCACAAAGCCTGAATGCAATTTGAAAACGCTTGAGGAGTGTTTTGTTAATATAGTTAAGATCGCTCAAAGAACTTTCAATTTCCCAAATGTGAAAAAACTTTCAACCGATTGGGAGCAATCTATTGAATCTTTCTGAATCATTTGGTGTTTTTCTAGCTGCATGGTTAACGAGTTGATGGAATGTTTTCTGACAATCTAGAGCAGTCTTTGCGTCATTTGGGCCATTGCGTCATGAATAATTTGGTGTTTTTCTAGCTGCAAAGTGAACGAGTTAATGGAATGTTTTCTGACGATCTAGAGTATCCTTTGAGTCCTCTCGGTTCAACCCCAAAACTGACTTGATGAATTCACGACTTTTTAGCTTGGGCATTTGTAGGAGGGGTCTGTTCATAATTGCAAAAATTCTGTTAGAGCAGGTAGCTTATCCACTTTGATATCCTGGTGTCCTTCTTGTATTTGCTTTTTCGCTCTGGGAAATTCTTTCAATGACTGCCAAAACAATGCATGCTCACGGAGATTGGGTAGGGTTTAGGAATACGTTCCCTGGAATTTTCGACTCCCACTTCCATGTATTGATATTCATGAGCTTTTCTCATTGCACTTGTATTGTTATTCATGCCATGTCCATTGCTGTGAACTCCGAATTTCAGATTTTCAGTAGGATTTTGGGTTATAATCCTTGATTGTTCAGCAAAATCGTTCTGAAAATCCAGGAATTCCCTTCGTAAAGAATATTGTCAGTTATGTTAGGCGTGTACATAAAGCGATTGATGATGAAAGACATGTCGACTTCTTTTGATAAGTGCTCACCTTAATGCTGGAGGAATACCCACAGCGTTAAAAATGTCTTGATATGGAGAGCTCAAGCTTGGCAATTCGTACCAATTTTGCTACAATATCGTTCACACACTGTAAATCAGGATATACAACGGTATACTGGGAAGACTCTTGCCTAAAACTCCATGATTTACCAGCGGACTATCTTTGCGACTTGTTAGCTCTTGAAAAAAGACCACCTTGGAATGCCGTAATTTTCGGCTTATAGATTCAAGTTGTAGTGACAGCAGTTTTAGCTGACAATATCTAGTGTGCGCATTGCACATTGTAGGGAGAAAGGGTGCTGCTGGAGTGTTACCGAACTTGTAATACAAGTTCATCGACCGGGGTCGACTCAAGTTAGTAGTACCAAAGCTTACTCGGCCTTCCATTCATGCGGGGTCGATAACATGAGTAGCAGCTATGCCGGTAGGAGTGATCACCATTTAATCAGGGACAGTAGTTGCATCCACCCCTGATACTACTGTAGTAGTAAGTTATGATAGAATAGCATACATCTTGCATCCGACCGCGTCCTACCACTATCTTCTGTTGTAGGGAAATAAGCTTAATAGCTTATTGTATCCCTGTGACTTAAAGATGCACAAAGCTTTTGATCTTTGAGCAGCTTCTTCGAGCAAGCTCTTTAACGAAAAATAAATGGTATTGTCCAGTTTTTAGTGAACAAGAACTTTGCTTCTAGTATTTCTGCTTCTTCTTCTGTAGTCATAGCACCACAGCATTCAAATTCAGACTGACTCAATCTGGTATTGGCCCCAACGCACAGCGCAGAAGGTTTGTCTTTCCAGGTCTTGTTGTGTATAAAAGGAGAGGCAGGTCTGAGCACACATCTAAATGCTAAGTACTTTGATCCTTTCTACTAAGTAAGCCATTTTCATCGTTGTCACTCTACCCGCATTTCCCTAGGTTAGTCTTGCAGCGTCCAACAGCAGCTCTTGTACAGTTTATGACATGGCCCTTGTTAATACGAAGAGTTTCCAGTGGGTTGATGGATGCCTAGCCTTCAGCATGAAACGTTTGCCTTCTCCATAGTATCAGTCATTTGATGCCAGGGCTCTTGTCCAGTGGCTAAACAGAGTGCACGAAACTGTCCTCTGACTTTTTGGTTATAGTTTTTTTTAATTGTATTCTTATGGTACTCTCTTGGCAACTATATACCTTGGTAATCAAGACATTTTAAGACAAGGTTGCGTTTTTTACCGTAGATGTGGAAATCATCTTAAAATTCGCAACTATGGAATTTAAAGATGGGGAACCAGAGCGTGGGAAAACAATGTTTGAAAGTTTAGTGAAAACGTATCCGAAAAGGACAGATATTTGGTCGGTATACGTCGATATGCTAATAAAACTAGGTGAACATGATAACTTAAGGTTAGTAATATCGATTTTGAGCACTTTTTTGTTAGTGATTATTTCAGAGTATTTTATTGCGGTTTTAAGGAACAAACTTTGGCCCTTGCTTCGCTTGGGCCCCCGTTTGCGTTCTTGGATATAAACATGGTTTCTTTTGATGCATTACTCCTCAACTTCGAACTTCCAATGCATCGGTAGCAGCTAGAGACAGTAAATAACCAGAGCATTCTCTTATCTCGTGTAAGCAATCATGGGCATTCCATCTTCTGGCACCAGGCCACTTTTCGCCTGCGGGGCACTGATTAAATAGCCCTGGCGTAACGAGTAAGTTAAAGTGCAGGTGCCGTAAGCGAAGACCCGTAATAAAGAGTTGCCGGGATGTTGAAACTATCTTAAGCAAGCTTAATGGCATCTGAAAGAAGACGTTCCAAGTGTCGTCAATACTTGACGTAGGCAACACTAACAAGCTTTGGTGCAAATTAGGAGTTTATACTGTTATTTTGTAGATATGGAATACCATCCTAGTGTTTCTGGCATCCGAAACAATTGAGCGTAATATGTTCTTCGTAAGAACATGTTATTTTTACATGTTTACATGCCAAATTAAGCATGTCCTTTGTGGAATCGACTTACTGGCTGCTAGTTGTTTCAAGCCAAAGATATCTTCAGTAGATTAATACTTTTCATACATTTTAAGCGTGTATAAGACAGAAAAATATATCGATCCGCCGCTACCTTCGATAGTTGGAGATAACCTTTGATTCTTTTGGCTGCTTCAGACTCTTCAGTTATGCACATCTGTTTAACGGGAGTGATATTGTTCACGTAAAGTCGTAAAAAAGACAGTTTGCAAATTAGTTTCGTTGGAGATTATTAGCCTCCTATTCATCAGCGTCGTACTTTAGAGCCTCGTTCTGATTTAAAATTGTTTCGGCCAACGATGACCAGGCTAATTTTTCCCCATTTAAAGCTCACCCCATACAGAATCGTTGTTTCAGACATTTGTTACAAACCTGATGTTGACAGTGGTAATGAGATTATGAGAAGAGGTGATAGCAGTGGTAATAGGTTAATGAGGCCATGTATATCATACCAGTAACTCTATTGCTACCATACCAACTTGACCACATTTCTCTCCATTTTTTAACAGACATGTTTTTGACCGAGCTACGGCATTGAATCTCTCTTCCAAGAAGATGAAATCTTTGTTTAAGCGATATTTGGAGTTTGAGAAAGCGTACGGACAACCTTCAAATGTAGAAGCGGTTAAACAGAAAGCTCACGAATACGTGGAGAATCGTATGACAGACGACTAATATGCATTAATACAATCATGTATTGATGAGGGACATTGTGCCTAAAAACTAGAAACTGTGAAACTAGAAATATAGTTTTATCTAAGTAGCGATCATAACTGCGTGGTTTTGCGCCGGTTTGAGTCTTCGCAGATCTGATCATAATATTATGCGTACGATATAGTGCGACTCAAGCCGATCAAAATATGCTATTATTTCTAGTTTAACAAAGAAGTATTTCTTATGTAAAAGTGAGAGTATGTTACAATGCGACGGGATTTTAATATCACACTATTGTAACAATTTGTGAACACAACAACGTCGTGACGAAGCTGAGTCGAAAAGGTCCTCAAGCGTTTTCATACGAATAGAAAATAATCAGGAACGCATTAAGATGTTTTTTATGGGCGAAGTGGTTTAATTTGCTTTCATACTTCTCTTGTACGAAGATGCCAATGCAGGACATAAAATTGAACTTTTAAGAACAATCTGACTAGTTGATCAGTCGTAGAACACTTGAGAGTTGCGTGGCCAATTTGATTTAGCAAACATTTTCGTCAGACACTGATCACGGAAGGCGTCTCGAATGAAGGTAGAGTACTTTCGCGAGGAATTTATTGAATATGGGACGATTGGAACATGTTGTTTAAAACGTTGCTTTCATATTCCTCGCATACGAAGATGCTAATGAAGAACACCTAGTAGAACGTTTGTGAACAAGCC
>JAAAKL020014744.1:0-10209 GCA_010016065.2 Carybdea cf. marsupialis auct. non (Linnaeus, 1758)
TATGAGTTTCAATTCTTACAGTTCTACGATACGTGATCTAATTTATGTATGAAATGAATGAATCAAAATTTTTCTTAGTTACAAACAATGATAATACCATATTTGGAAACATAAGATCTCCTATCCCATAATTCTCTACACTGAAGAACTTACAATTGTTAAGTTACGCTCCAAGAGCTCCACATAGCGAATGGTGGTATAATGGAATAGAATTCACCCACATCCTTGGAGTGAGTAGAAACGTTCGCACTCCTGTTTTCTCTTAGTTGGTATTACTACTAGTCAGAAAAATTGTGTTGGGTAGCCTCGACATTTATCAAAGGCGTACTTAGTTTCTGTACTTGTACGATTACGATTACGATTACGATTACGATTACCTCACGGCATCGGTGAGTATTTATTCTTCTAGCAGTGAAAACCTTGATGTAAGGAAATCTCATCGATTCAGATTTTGTTCTCTGCTTGTGTATACCTTTGTGGCTCACAGTGAATAAAGATCTCACTTAGTAAACGTTGAACACACGTATACGGTACAATTTCTCATATCTATCTCTTCGTATACTTTTGTGCATCTACCTCTGAGTGCTTCTTAGCACTTTCCTTGTCCCTAATACACTCTTCAAGAATAAAGCAAATCCTCTACAAGGCCCCTTCTCCTGCTCGTTGACGGATTGCTGACTTTGGTCTATTCACACAGTGGAACGGACGTTCCGTAGAAATGCTACATAAAAATCCTTGCTTTTTCAGACAGAGAGAAATTGTCTTTCCGTGGGCCTTTTCGGTTAGTGATTCAGTTTCATGGACACTGTTTGCTCAAGACAACACTAATCTGGCAATCAGAGGTCTAATTGGATACTTTCAAAACACAGTTGGGTGTTAGTTTCATTCGATCCCTGTCTTGTTCCATTCTGACGATTTTGTAGAGAGAGGAGTGTCAGACGATGAAGTCTATTTTAAATACAAAAATAGTTTTTCTATTTTCTTGCAATTTTATTGTTCAGTAAATAAACAACTGTTAGCAAACTCCGTTGTACTATTTTTTGAAAAGCATGAGTTTTCTTCGTTGATGATAAATTTAGCATCTGAAGCTAAGAATTTGCGAAAGATGTCCTCATATTAAGTGTAATTTCCTGTTTTTATTTTGTATTTCTGATGAGAACAATTTATGCTTCTTGGAAGCAAAATGGTTAGTTCAAGGGTTTATCTGATACTACAGTGTCAACCCTTGCTCTTCTGCATTGCACACAATGATCAGAACAGTTTAAACTTTTTGGAAGCAAAATGATTTGTTCAAGGGTTCATCAGATACCACAGAGGCAAGCCTTGCCCTCCTGCATTCCGCACGCTTTTTGGCTTTAGTAATGTCTGTTCAGAATTAGGACGTTTCTGTTAACGCAAATCTGTTTGGGGAAAAGTTCATGCGATAGCGGATTCGTGCTGAAATCATATAATTAGAAGCAAACATTTCCATTAGGTGGTTTTTGACATCGGATGTCTAGATTAGGAAAACAAATTTTCATCCGCGGTTGATAGGGTGTAAGTAAATCTACACATTTCGTTGTTGTTGTTGTTAGGATTATCAGGCTTAGATCAAGGCAAACCCCAGGAGAAACTTACTGTGACGTACTGTGGACACCCCAGAGGAGTAAGCTCGGAAATACGTAGACAGTAGCATGGCTTATAGGGAGAGAATTGGAATATAGATTCTTTTCTTGAGTAGTTACCACCGAATATTTTAGAATGCGTGATACCGAATGTGAATACGACGTTATTATCGTTGTGGCTTATCTTCAAATACTTTTAACCAAATACGAAAGCTGTTGGAGGTTTTGGCATTTTGTTAAAAAATTTCACGTTTTATCGAATATCGCTAAATATTTCCAATTTTGTATCGATTATTCTCGAGCACCCTGATAATTTATTATGTCTTTCTTGTACAAAAAACGAAGCCAGATACCCGCTTAACATGCATCTCTAACTTTTATGGCAAACGCTGCTAAACAACATTAGTAATAAAACACACACACACACACACACACACACACGCACACACACATACACACACTCTGTCACGCACACAAAAACTTACACACACACACAAACACATGCAAGCAAACAAAAATCAGCAAAGCCCCAAACCCCAGAACCTTCAAAACTGCAGCAGCAACAACGCCAGCCCCCTGAAACCCCTGGACCCCTAAAGCTGCAACAACAACAACAAAAAACAGCAAACCTCCAACAAAGCAAAATACCTTCCCCCCAAATTATATATCTTGTGTAATTGTTCATCATGACAGTTAATAGTACTTAGAGATCGTATCCTTTTCTTCTCATTATGGTAATAGTATGAAATATGGTTTTGATACTCAGAATTGTTTACAGCAGACAGTATATTGGTGGCCCTTTTATATTACATCATCTACGTTAGGCTGCTTTCTTAATCTCTCCCTAAATTTCTAAATTTTACTACTTTTTTCCTGGAGAATAAAATATTAAACTGCATGAAATAGCGAGAACATTTTGTTAGTGAATACCTTTCCGCTATTTCCTGGAGTTTTATTGTTCTGTACCATCAACAAACTTTTAGAATAAAAAATGCATTCCACACCCACACAAAATAGTTACCCTTAAAAGACAGTATTTGTTGTGTAGTTGTACTATTGTCATTACCGCTGACACAAAGGCCTGTAACTAAGCTATAAATTGTATGCTCATCACGTGTTAGGTGTAGTTGGAAGTACTTATGTGAGAGTGTGGTTCAGTATTCCCACTCAAGAATCGGAGTAATAGATTTGTTGAGACGAAGTAATTTGAAGATAATTTTACTGTCATACCCTATATATGACTATAAGAATGATATCCTTAAAATAGGGATAAGCACACATTATATTTGATATTCATTTTATGTTTGTTGTCTTTCATTGTGTTTGTTTTATCTTGCGTTTGTTTTAGGAATTCATGGGACCCGAATCTGTGAACACAAGAAAGGGAGACGAATTCGTTGCCAGCGTGGCAATGTCATACAAGTCATAAGTGCTAGCTATGGACGATTGTCTAAAAAGTACTGCGGATACAAGAGATATTTTTCCTTGCGCTGTCTTGCCAGAGGATCACTAACTAAAGTCAAGAGTCGCTGTCAAGGGAAACATAGCTGTTTCTTAAAGGCCACTAATCGCATCTTCGGTGACCCTTGTTCGGGTACAGTTAAATACCTTTATGTTAGATTCAGATGTGTCAAACCAAAGCCTGGTGCAAGGACAGCAATTTTCTGCGAGCATCGTAAAGGTGGTGTGATCCAGTGTCCCAAAAGACAGTCAATTCATGTCATCTGGGCCAACTATGGAAGATTGTCAGCAAAGTATTGTGCGTTTAAGGGTTATTTGAACCGACGATGCTATGCCAAGGGGTCTTTGGCCAAAGTAAAGCAGAGGTGCCAAAGCCGCCGAAGGTGTACTCTTAAAGCAAGCAATGGCATCTTTGGTGATCCGTGTGTTGGAATAAAGAAATATTTGCAAGTGAAGTACAAGTGCGTGACAATGAGGTAAGCTGTGTCTCGATCTAGAATTATGTACCTCCATTACGTATACTGTCATATAGTAGCAACTGACTCCAACCTCATGACGTCAGAATACAATTCAGTTAGAAACAGTAATGAAACTCATGATTAGAAGAGATCTTCACCGACTCCTCTACATCAGAAGTTGGACATCACTCTGCACAAACTCAAGTAGAACTTTAAAACGTATTATATAGATCTCCACATTTGAAAAGATTGTTGGTGTTACAGAAGCTAAGAATAGCCAGAGATAGCGCAACCGTATTATTTGCAAGTGAAGTACAAGTGCGTGACAATGAGGTAAGCCGTGTCTCGATCTAGAATTATGTACCTCCATTACGTATACTGTCATATTGTAGCAGTTGTAGCAACTGACTCCAACTTCATGACGTCAGAATACAATTCAGTTAGAAACAGTAGTGAAACTCATGATTAGAAGAGATCTTCACCGACTCCTCTACATCAGAAGTTGAACATCACTCTGCACAATCTCAGGTAGAACTTTAAAACGTATTATATAGATCTCCATATTTGAAAAGATTGTTAGTGTTACAGAAGCTAAGAATAGTCTGAGATAACGCACTCATATTATGTAACTGAAAACCTTTCTTCTTGCCGACTCATCAGAGTTGCACTGGGCAAATATAACTAGAAGGGAAGTATTACAAAAATTATACGAATTAAACAAAGAAACAAAGGGGCAAAAGAAATTCCAGTACTAACGCGTGAACGAAAAGAATAAAGTTAACAAATGTAAAAAAAAAAAATTTAAAAAGGCTTGAGACGAAGACAAAGTCCTTTTGTCCGCACAGGTCAGGCTCTAATTTATTAAACATTGCCTCAAGAACGTTTTAATGGTAAACAGAGAATCAGAGTAATTCTCAGCACAGGCAGAGCTGGACAATGAATGTTTACAGATGGCAGAGTCACTATCTACAACACGACTAGTCTGTGATTTACACCGACGTAGGGGTTGGATACGAGAGGGAGGGTCTGTATTTCTAATGGATGAGGGTACGTGCTGCGTTATGCTATCGGCACGAAAAATGCTTTTCAGTTGCATAATATGAGTGCGTTATTTCTTGCTAATCTCCTTATTTCTACAAATTTATTATTTATTTATTTTTCTTATTTTATAGTAGCCACTACTACTTTTACCTTTCGGATAACAATCTATTCATGCTTGCTATTCATGGTATTCATCTTTGCAGTCCCCACCCGGTCCTTTCTCTCGAAGCATAGTTTCCCACGTCACGAGCGCAAATGACAGAGCACAGCATCTCCGGGATCATGGCAGGCAAGGTCAGGGTCGGTTCAGACTCACGACCTTCGGATTGTGATTGATCTCCGATCATAATATCATGGTGTCTACAACGATTTGCATTTAATATTTAATAATATTTTAAAGAATTTGATTAAATTAATATTAATTTTTACTCTCCTAGTTTTGTAATCATGTTATGATCAGCTCGTAGGTATGTACACGTTGGTTTTATCGGAAACATAAATTCATCTCAACATAAATTCATCTCAACAGGTCTAAGAGGTAGATAGATAGCTTGTGTTTAAACAGAACTCCTAAAATACTACAGCACCTTTTGTAGCAAGAGCACATTTTCAAACAAAAGCGAAACTGAGATGGTCAAGATTTTAAAATATGTTAAGAACAACAACAAGCAGTCGAAAATAAGAAGAATTGATTTGAAAAATTACAAATTTGAAACAAATGATTTAGAAAGTAAGATTGTTACAGAAACGATACAAAGAAAGTCAACAAATGTTTCAAAGCGTAAGAATGGCTTCCGATTTGTATGGATTCACGAAATGGTAGTACAAACTGTGTAGAAATGTACAAATGGACAAGACTCGCACCAGAAGAGGCCCTACGATCAGCAGAGGACAGAGAGGTGTGCCCCAACAACCTTCAAAAACGGTTACGGGATAGAGAAGAAGAGGAAGAATGCAAACTGTATTGTAATGTTGTCAATTTCGACCCCGTTGCATGACAAGTTAAATGCAGTTAACCTCTCCTCTACCAGTTGACAGAAGAACAAAGTAAGAACACACGAACCTTAAATCCAGCTGGTACATCTGGTCCGTACTGAGAAGGGTACATCAGTAGTTTTGTCTGCACCTAATCTAATTGGTAGGACAATACTCGGATACTACCGGAAATCAGGTGACCAGAATAATTATCATGATCGAGATGTTTTGGTGATAAGTATATATTTGGAGGAGGGGTAGACCGAAGATCAGTTGAGAGGTAAAGTTGTGTAGAGAATGATTGAAACTGATCAAAAACCAAAACCACTATTAGGCAATGTGACTCTGACATAGAGCACCACGTACTTGAAACCCGAGATTGTGCGAAAATGTATACGCATGACCATTTCCATAGAACAAATATAGCTAGGTTTCTTTTTGTCTTGGCCGTTCTAGAATCCGTCCACATCAAGGCATGAAAACTGTTGCTTTGTAGACGCAAAAAATCTGTCATTTTATTAGGCTTGTTCGGTTAACCGTTCAGTTTCATGGATGCTGATTGGTCACAAGAGCACCAATCTGGCAGTCAGAGTTTTGATTGGCTACTTTGAAAACTCAGTTGGATAAGTTTCATTGTTTCCTTTTCAAATTCACGTTCTGACGATTTTATACTGTACGAGTGTCAGACGAAAAAAAGGACAAAAATGTTTTCGCTACTTTGTGCAGTTTTATTGTTCTGAACCATCAACCAAACAGGATGATAGGAGGAAAAAGAAGTAACCGATGAAATGGCGAGGAACAGAGGGTTGTAGAAAAGGCTCATCGAATTTGGCGACTCAAATGAAAAAAGCGGGAAATTAGGAGAAGAACTAAGCTGTTTCCATTGCAGATTTTCCACCACAGTATCCATGGCAATGCCTGCCATTATTTATTGAAGCGCCTTTATACTGGCATCCAATTACCACTAATGTTTCATCTCTCTGCTTTCCCCCAAAAATCCAATGATAGATTGTGTTACGTTTTAAGGTTAAGTACAAAAAAACCTTTGAGACTATGTGATCAATTGTAAATTGAAATGTCAATAATGATGAGATTTTAGTCATTCGTTGAAACAAGCAATAAGGAAGTAATCTCTGTCATTATTTTCTCTTTTCCCCTTCTTTTTCTTTCTTATTCCTTCTTTTTTCGTCATCGATTCTTCTTTTACCTTTATTGCTTGTCCTTGTATCCTTATTGCTTCTCTCTGTGTCTTTATTGCCTATTCTTCTTTCGCAATTGCTTCTTCATTTTTCTTTGTTGCTTCCTCTTTTATCTTTATTGCTCCTCCTTTTATCTTTATAGCTCCGTTTTCGTTATTGCCGTTTTTCTTTGTTGCTCCTATTTTCTTTATTCCTCTTCCTTTTACCTTTATTACTTCTTCCTTTTTCTTTGTTGCTTCTTCTTTTATTGCTCCTCCTTTCATCTTTGTTGCTCCTATTTTCTTTGTTGCTCCTATTTTCTTTGTTACTTCTATTTTCTTTGTTGCTCCTTTTTTCGTTATTGCCTTTTTTCTTTGTTGCTCCTATTTTCTTTGGTTTTTTTCCTTTTACCTTTATTACTTCTTCCTTTTTCTTTATTGCTTCTTCTTTTTTCATATAATACAGATATGGAAGATATGGCGATGAAAAAGGAACAGAAAACTGGATGATGTAGTACACAGCAAAATATCATACAGTGCCTTGAAGGATATTGATTTTCATCTGCTTAATAAAAAATGTTTCTTTTATGGTGTTCCTAACTGACCTTAGTAATATACTCTTTTGTGCTTGATGTAGGGAGACGTAACATTGCCTTTCAGAACGTTTCCATCCTCTTTTTGGTATAACCTCAGTGGTGTAATTAGTGGCATTGGCTTGTTTCCGCCCCCTTAAAGAAGCTAGATGAACATTACATTGCCCAATTTTAAGAAAATGTAAAATTTTTAGATGGCAGGATATGATACTTGTCAGAAGTTAGCCCCAACAGACATTCTTAATTGAAAACATTACAAAATTTCTGGTAGGGTTGGTTTGCAAAATAGGCCCAACATTGGTATGCATGGAACATTTTAAGCTTACCATTGTGCACTTTTAAAATTGCAGAGCACACTAATGTACCCCCCCTTCCCATTAAAGGAAACTATCAACACTGAACTATCGGTTACTTTTTTGTAGTTTTTCTAACTTCAATACATACTGTAGGGATTCTCTAGATTAACACGACTAGATTAAAGCCAGAAGGCTTATTTCTAAGAAATGGCTTTTGAGGCGAGGGCATATTTTAAATAGGACTTGCAAAGTATGACAAACACAATGCGGAGGTAAAGTGATGACGTCACAAATCAAACGTTTAGAAATAGTACATTCTGACTCGAGATATCGAAAGGCAAGCTTGGAATAGGCTGTTTCCCAAAGTAGCAGGCCTGTAGTGTATATAGTGTTTAAACTAGAGGCGATTGAAGTTTTAAAATCTCTGATCAAAACTCTGCTGATATTCCTTGGTTTCTTAACTTAGGAACCAGTATTAAACAATAGGGTTTTGTTAGAGAAATTCAAAACTTTGAAACCTAATATCTCAATTTTGGTCATCGAAGTTCTCAGTAATAGGGTAAAATGAAAATTTAGTTTTTCCCCCTTAATTCAAAAATGTTCAATATCGTGACGTCACACTTTCCCACCGCATACGTCCGAGCAAAGAATGTTTGAAATAGAGAAGTATTAAGCTAAAACTAATAACATAACAAAGCGAAGGAGGTCAACACATATTTCTTTGTTATAAACACAGTATACGGAGTTCCGTGTTCTAAGTGACTGGAAAGTTACCCCCTCCCCACCCTTGGGAATTGAATTACTCGATCGAGTCGGCGAATTATTTCTTCAAATTGCTTATGGTATGGATGTTCATGTAAACGGGGTCTTGTCAGAACGTGTGTGTGAAGTGGAGTAGTTATTGTATATTACCCCTAAAGGCTTTACAATTTAGTTTTGTAATTCTCCGAAAGTCATCTCATGATCCGTCTATCAAAAAAATTATCCAATGCACACAGGTACTATTTTTATTTGACCTATCTCTACATTTTAGCACAGAAAGTATAATTTAGTTTTGTCTATTATATCTGTTTTATTCGTAAGGAGTTTTTATTTACATCCTTTGTCATTTTTACTCAAATGAGCGTAAAGTACATTTTATAATCTTTTGATGCTTTGACGTGCTAATTTTTGTGGAATTCTTCTCTGCGACGCATGGTGCGTAAGAAGCCCAATGAAAAGGTGTTACCGCAATTTGTGTCCTAAGGGTACTCAGGAGCCGACACTACAAGTCGTGAGGCAATGACCTTTTTTATTTTATTTTTAGCTATAAAATCTACACTGTTGGGGTAGATATGTAATCCAGATGACATCAACATTGAAGTGTTGTTATTGTTGAATTGGGAAGTTGTTGAGACTGGTCAGAAATTACATGAAGATTTTTAATTCAAACCTTTAAATGCCGATATTCGAAGCGTGATTAAATGACACGCATCGTAACATGCGAATTTCTGCCCCCCTCCGCGCCGCTGCTATGAAAGATTGAGAAACCATTCTACGCAATCGACGGCAAGGTTGCCGCGGTTTGACAACCTTTTGTATCAATGCAAATAATAACTATAAAGGGTGACTGAGTCACCACACTACCTCCATGAGGCACAAAGATTTGTTGTCAATTATGATATCGTTGTTTTGTCATTTGTCATAATGCTCTATATGCGTCCTGAAAGACGGCCGAGATAGATGCATATGTGCTCTATACGGGTATATCACCAGTAACTTGTAGCACTTACCCTTAACAAAGGAAACTGACGGAAACTTTCAAGGACGGCAAAACAATTTGAGACTGAGACTAGGGATTATTAAGCCTGTTGGAGACCGTCTGGCTACCCAGACCATTTGGCTACAGTTGCCTCGTTCTCCCATATGCTGCCTTTTTTTCAACTAGAAGTTGAACCTAAATGGATGAGAGGTCGAAAGACTCAACTGGAGTATTCGTCTTGTCACGTCAAGCACCAGTACAAAGCAGACTTGTTAGCATTGTATCCCTCTGACATTGTTTATGTCGAAAGATCGAATGTACTCAGATAACTCGTTTCCATTTCTTCGCAAAAAGTTCAGCTGGACCATCTGGCCACCTTTTTCGACCTCTCATTCATACAGGTTCCACATCTAGTTGAAAATGAGGCAGAATATGCGAGAACGAGGTAAATGTAGTGAAACGGTCTGGGTAGCCAGACTGTCTCCAACAAGCCGTTGCCCCTCCTCACTAGTTACGACGCAGAGTAAAAACCGTTCTTTTCAAGGCCGATGCGCATTATGCGGAGGGATAACGTTACAAATCAAAAGTTTTGAAAATAGTAACATTTGACTCCAGATATCTAAGAGCAACTCTGGAATAGGCTGTTTCTTAAAATATGTATATAGTGTTTAAACTAGATACGCTTGAATCTCAAATCTCTCTGTTCAAAACTCTGTTGATATTCCCTGGTTCCTTACTGTCAAGAACCCGCATCAACTAATAGATCAAGATTATCATTATCATCATCATCATCAGCCATTTTTATCCATTGGAGAATGAAATTCTCATCGGGCGCTCCTACTTTCTCAGATAACATGAGAAAT
>JAAAKL020014745.1:0-11800 GCA_010016065.2 Carybdea cf. marsupialis auct. non (Linnaeus, 1758)
TCCCTGTAACTCTTTGTAACTCTCAATAACTCCCTGAACTCCCTGTAACTCTTTGTAACTCTCAATAACTCCCTGAACTCCCTGTAACTCTTTGTAACTCTCAATAACTCCCTGAAACTCTTTGTAACTCTCAATAAGTCTTGGCGACTCCTTCAACTCTCAACTCTGGTACATCAAGTCAAGGAGCGATTTACCCCTCGATTTGGCCACTTAAAGCACCTGTGTAAACGTGGTTGCATGTTTTAATCTGTGTATTTTACGAGAGAACGTAGGCTTTTATATACCGAACATATCTCCTATATCATTTATTACTTCCTCTTGCCAAATTGAACTGAAACCTGCTGTCTCGGAGTAAACCCAAAATTCCTGCCCGTTTGATGCCTGTAAGATGGTCCTGTATTGTCGGTGAGTAACTCAACATGTCTTATCACTTGACGGAAATCTGACACTCAGATCTTTATCCGTCTATACAAAATTGCGATGAATTTGAGATCGTTGCTTTCGCCTAGGGTGCTGAAGTTGCTCAAGAATCCATTCTTAATCACTTGAGTCATAAAACAGATCAAGAAATTTGAACAAAACGAAGATTTTTCCAACTAATGTAGTATTTCTAGGTGCTACAGTCACCCATGAAACTAATAATAATAATAAATTAGTAGAGGCTTTGGGCAGTGTTTTATGCAACAGCAACGATTTCTTTTGTGTTTACTAATGGAATGTACTAATATATTAGTCACTCATGAAATAATGAATCCAAAATTTTATACAACACTTCATATCCATTAGTCGCTAATTATTAACACTAATGAACTAATAAAAGTTTTATGCAAAAGGCCCCAGGAATGGAGAAAGAACGATTGGGAAAACGACTACTTAATACTTTTCGACAATGCTTCAAACATTTAGCAGCGTTAGATAACTGTTTCATTCTAGCATTTGGCCTTTTAAAGAAACGATTCATATACCGCCAAAAGTTACGTGTTATTTCCACATCATTATCAAGACCTTAAAGCCTGGTTCCCAATGCAGTGTAAGGCTTGTCCTTGTTCTTGTTGTTTTTGGTGTCTTGGTTTAGCACCTGACTTTGATTCACACATCTCGGAAGAGACAACTCAACTATAAATAATGAAATGGTTTCATGAGCTTTTACATGCGAGAATTTCTGTGAAATGGGTGATGTGGACGAACCGAGCATTGCCTTGATTGGATTGTTATCACTTCAGAGGCAAACAACCGTCTTAAGATACAAACGTCTACTGTGATTTAAACGATCTCGTGAGGTTTCACTACTACTTCAATTTATATGTTCATTCAAACGATCCCAACACGTGCAATCTTCAAAAAAAGAATCCCGAGAACAAAGGAATATGACAAGACTTGTCTTGCAAGAATGAAAACTTTTTCATTCTACTCAACCAGCCTTACGCCGCAAGCTGTCAATCTAAACTAAACAAGCCAACCGGTTCCCACTTTGTCTTGAAGCAAGACAACGACAATGACAAGGACAAGCCTTAAGCCTCATTCACACTATATGACGATTTAGGCCTGGTTTACATGAGCTCGAGGGGAAATTTCGTCTCGTGGCGAGTTTCGTCTCGAGGGCAAACAGATTTGTGTTTACATGAGGCCGTTTGACCTCGAGGCGAGTGTCTGAAATCTCCCCTCGAGATGAGATTTTGTAGGATTGCGTGACTGGTAATCATCACTTTTTTGCTCAGCAGTTTTGAATAGACTTTGAGGTGAAGTTGAGCAAGAAGGTTGAATTTGACTCACAGCTTTTACCTTCGTCAGCCATGCCACGATTGTCGAAGGAAAAACTTTCTCTACTTGTAGCAGTTTTGGTTCTGGTGCTTGGAAATGCTTCGGCAATTTTATCAGTTTATTCTTCTGCTTTACTATATTTATTTCAAGATCTCCAAAGGAATGAAGAAATATTACGAGCCTGCGTCTTGGACGGAAACTACGCGGTTGACAGATACAAGCGTTTAAGACAACACTATGCCCGTCGTTGTAAGAGATTATATTGGAAAAAGCCTGGCAGATCAGATGATTGGTGGACAAAAATGTGGGGCGGAGAGTCACCTGCAGAGGAATGGAAGAAAAGTTTTCGTATGCCTAAACAGGATTTTCTTGAACTTGTAAATATCCTGTTGCCAATGCTACACGTCAATCCAGAGGCTATTCGAAATGATTGCCTCTCCCCCGAGAAAAGGGTGGCAATGGCACTTTACTATTTGTCTGATTTGGGAAGTTTCAAAATGACTTGCAATCTCTTTGGTGTTTCACCAGCAGCTATGTCCAGGAATCTGCGTAGGGTATGTGATGCTATCGTTTCAATAATGGGACCGATGTTCCTCAAACTACCCTCGAGTTCTGATGAAGTTTGTCGCATAATAAGAGCGTTTGAAACCAAATTTGGATTTCCGCAAGTGCTTGGCTGTGTAGATGGCACACATATTCCACTTCGTCAACCTACTGAAAATTCTCAAGACTATTTTTGCCATAAATTGAGACATTCTCTAAATTGTCAAGCAGTGTGTGATGAAAAAGGTTTATTTTTAGACGTTGATATAAGATGGCATGGGAGTTGCCATGATGCAAAAGTATTCGCCAATTCGACTGTCAATAAGCAACTTCAGGATGGAAGGTTTCGTCAGCATTCGAAGGAGTTACTAGAAGGAATGCCAAAAATATCTCCATTTTTGATCGATGATCCAGCATACCCATTACTACCATACTGCATTAAGGAGTACGCACACTGCAACAATAACGATGACGTTGTATTTAATGAGATGCTGCGAGCAGTACGAAATCAGATAGAATGCGCATTTTGGCGTCTGAAAGCACGCTGGAGAATTCTTACAAGACCTATTGATGTATAGCTTAAATTGGTTCCGAAACTCACTTACGCGTGTTTCATACTTCAAAATTTCTGTGAATTAAGAAACAAGAATGTGGCGGTAGAACAAGCGAGAGAGAGCACTGTCAAGGAGAGGCTTTCCCAAGCCTGTACGCATCACACTGTGACTGATCAAGTGTATTCTTACAAAACAGCGGATGGAGAAAAAGTTTGAGAAATTATACGCGAATATTTTTCTCGACACTAGGAGTTGGTCGTTAACGTATACGCAAGTAGGACCTATAGTTAGACATTTATTCCAGGCTGTAATAATGGCTCGCGTGAACTGGACGATTCAAAATATAGCACAAAAATGCATTTTGCCTAACTCATGACTGCAAATTTTCTATTTCATCCTTAAAACATGATGATTCTGATCATAAAATATACGATAAAACATCGTTAAAAGAGGTTCAATTAAGTACACTGTGGACTTTTACATTCTTATGATTAGTTAATTAGAGAAACAAAGATGTATTAAACAATTTTATAAAGTAGTAATCGGATTTTGATATACTATAGAGTTATTGCTTATTCCTATAGATGGAAGTCGACAAATAATGGCATTCATCATACGAGTGGGTAGGTAGGTACATGCCGCACATAGAGATAGGAAAGTTCATATTCTCATTTTCCTTGTGGTGCGTAGGGATTGTCTAAATTAGAACCTCCAGAACGGAAATGTAGTGACTGTAGGGATGAAAACTGTGAAGCGCTAGGTGGTGTTGATGAGCGGTTTACGTTCATTAAATTTGAAAATGAGTGAAATGGGATAGGCGACTGATGCAATGGCATGGATGGTTGCTGCGATACCGCTGATGGCTGCTGTAATGCTTGTGCAAGCAAACCTAACCCGGAGCTAATGCTAGCTGCGATAGCACCCAACCCTTTTGCCATCTCTGAAATTGCCTGACTGGTCCTAGCAGAGTTCTCAGATAAGACATTTATTGCATCTGGTCGAGCTTTTATGTCACTTCTCGCAACATCAAGATAAATCTAATCTCTTTGGGCAGAAGAGAGATTCCGTTCCAATTTCCGTCTCTTGTCGTCTACGAATTTTTTTGTAGGGGGGTTGGTAACGGCCACAGTATCTTCCTCAGGAACAATTATCCGTTTTCTTGATGGTTTCCTGCTGTCGATAATCCATCGATAAAGTTTTCCTCTAAACTGGTGTCGTATTCGTCAGTTTCCACCTCTTTATCCATCCAATCGAGTTTGGACTGCACACCAAACGGTAGTGCAGTTACAGACGGGCATCCTCCCCAAATAAATTCAAGACTCTCCCAATTTTCGCATATAATCTTCCCACTTCCCGATCTTTGATTTTTCCTAATACAGTCTTTTAATCTTTTCCTTTATCCTGTTGTGACCGAGTTTCATTGCAATTTTTTCGACACTGTCAGAAGGACTAGCGGTACTCGGACCAAAGGCAGGGCCATATTGCTCAGCCACAGCCAACCGAATCGCCTCGTAAAGTTGGACTTTGTCCTTTCCACGAAAGTCCATCCTTGTCTTGTATTGTGATCATGTAAAATTTTAATCAGTCCGGACAAGTGTTCATCCTTCCATATCCATATCCACCGTTTTCCTGTCCTTGATGCTTTGATAGTAGCAGGAGGGCGCGTTTCGTCATTTTCAGTGCCGAGAGCAGGACTTTTGTCATTTTCACTGAAAAGATAATCGTTACAATGATATTATTGATATAGATGTTATCAAATTGGCGAGAGGAAAGAGCATTAGACGTTAATGATGAATTACATGCAGTAGCTCACATAGTTGAGAGAAAGTAGGGGTCAAAGATTTGCTCTTTAACGACGATTTTCTGATGAATTACATAAGATGCTAAAACAATTTTATGACATCATATATACGCCCTGTATATAAGATAAGTGTAGTATTCAGGACCCTCGATTTCACCACAGCCTTGAAATTGACAGATTTGACGGGGAAACAGAAAAATTGAGGGGGATGATTCCTTTTGCACTTGAAATCTAATAGCAAAATTGCGGGTTCATTATTACAACGATAAGAACTTACTGAATTGTTCATTGGCAGAGGGGCATATCCAGAAATTTTGGGGGTAAACTCTAAGGAGGGGGGCATGACTCTGAATGATGACGTTATCATACATAATATGGGCTCCATGTGGTCCCTGGCTGAACTTAAACTACTCTAAAAGGCAAATATAGACAAAAGGATGGCTTAGGGGTTTTTGTTCATAAAGCGAAAAGGTGGTCTTCCTGATCGTAGAATAGTTGTTATATTTCCTCATAACTGTCAAGAGAGCTTTGTGCTTTGTGTGTCCCATCCCTAGAAGGGTTTTAACCTTAATCTATCAAACATAAGGACATAAGTTTGTAGTTAAGGACGTAACAAGACAGAATCAGCTATTCCCTAATGTATTCATAAATCTATATTCAGCAGGACGCGTTAGACGTGCTCAATAAATCTGTTGCACACTTCATTATTCCTTGTTCTTTCAGATATTTACACTTGTGGTTGTCTACATTATGAGCTGGTGGATAAACTATTTAACTCCTTTTAGCTAGTGTACTCGTCTTTATTAGCAAGATGCCAAAGATTTAAAATTTTGATTCTATGATTTAAAAGGAAAGACAGTCGCATAAAAAGGAGGAAAGCAGAACACACAGTACGTCAAATGTCTCTACCGAAATTATTGCACCTATACTAATGTAAAAAAATAATGTGTTAAACCTATAGCTTTTTTCTTTTTAAATATTTCACTCTGTTCAAGATTGAAGGCACCACAAGGAACAGGGTTACTTTAACCCTTCGCATGATAATCTATTCATGCTTGCTATTCATGCTATTCATGCTTGCTATTCATGCTATTTATGCTTGTAGTCCCCTCTCTGTCCTATCTCTCGAAACGTAGTTTCCCACTTCACGAGAGCAGAATACAGAGCACAGTACCTCCGGGATCGTGGCTGGGAAGCTCACGGTGGTTTTGCAATCACGACCTTCGGACTGTGAGTCTGACACCCTTCCACTATGCCACTACTGTGGTACTGCTTTTACCAATCCAAGTGATGCTGTGTTCAGTCATTTTGATGTAAGTGCAAAGGATTGTTGCATTGTTGACTCCAGTTCTGCTCTATTTCCTTCGAGTTCCCGTGTCCCATGGCACTGCAGGAAAATAAAAAGAATGCAATCCTCGTGCTGGTCCATTCTTCTTGCACATTTACTTTAAATTTGCAGTTGCTATCAATCTGATGTATTATTGCTCTCATTTAACGATATGCAATGGCTTGCGTTTGTATGTAAGAGGAAAGTCACTCCCATTTTTCTACAGATCCCATTCAAATTCAAATGTTTAGTTTAACCAGGGAAGATTTTAATCCTAACTAAACTAATAACCGTTCATCGTATCATCAGGACACCAACTTCTACTAAGGTGATGTCAGTCTTACTTAGTTGACTCGGCCATCCTCTATAGCTGTAATCACCATTCCCATGCAAGGTTACCAAACTGCGACAGCCTTGAGGTCAGAAGCATAGAAATGGAATCTTCCTATTTAATTTCCTAATCTTCATTGATTCACTTTTTACATATATAATCCTGGAGATAAACTTTACTGTTTCATTCATCGCAAAGTTAGGTGCGACCTTGTGTTAACTTAGTTGCAACGCCCAACCTTAATAGATAGATTACACTAACGTACCTGGAGTGCATTTGCGATGCTTTGTGTACAATGAAAGTGCTTTGTTTAATGAATAAGCAGCAAAAATATGTATGCCAGCCGCTTGTCAATGTAACAGTTCGGCTGCTGCTGATGTTAGAAGTATGAGATTTCAATAATGTAAGGCTCCATTCTAGGATCATGACTTTAAGCGCCAATTTAAGTTCCGTATATGAGGGCACCGGCCTAACGTCGTTTAGCGTTATCTGCCAATTTCACGGGCAAGACACAGTTAGGGTGGAAAACTAAACTGCTAGCTTGTGTTAGTTACCTGTGTTCTTGTTTATTACATCTTATAGATAATAAATTTTCAATCTCAAAAAGATCTGACCATCCTCAGCAGTTTTTGCAACCCACAAAACAATTGTAATTGACAATAATCTTGCTAAAAGTTCAGTTTGTTTGTTTTGTAATTTTTTCGTCTTAAATAATAAAAATATGTGGTTTTTGACTTGTTATTTTTAGGATGTATGGATGCCAGATTGTCAATTTCTTAACCTTTGGCACGCCAAGCTTTTCCCTCTATTTGACACTCCGGAAGAGTCCTTCGAGTTTTCCGTCAGCATGTGTAAAGCTCTAGTTGATGAAACAGTAGACGATAGTGCACTAATTTCAAACCACGGTGGAAGATCCAGATACTCGATGGCAGAACTCCTGAATCTGAAAGATTTGATGGGACAATTAAAGATGCGTGAAGAATTGAGGGCGACAATTACTGGTTCATAGGACTCTTAAACAGATAAAGGCGTTTGCAGGAGCAGTATAAAGTTGTGATATTTTGAACGGATAATGTAGTTTCCTGATATTATGCTGTACTCGTCAACAGCAGCACGGAGAGCAGTATGAACGGTGCCTTATCAGAGCTACAGCATTTAATTCTGTAGTGGCGTCATCAGAGTTAGCATCTTCGTAATCACCATTGTCAGCATTTTCATTATTGGCATCATCATCTTCATCACCCTCCCTTTCATCACGACCGGAGTCATCTGAATAAAAGAATAGAATAATTTTCCGTCTTTTACTCATTAATAAGTGCTTTCCAACTACTTCCACTTTATCTTGTCATTTGGTATTCCATTGTTTTGCAATAATTTGTTTCGTAAGATTTCCCATTTTATCCTTTATTTCTTGATTGCAAATTTCCACTTGTTGTATATTATGTGATTTTTACAGCAACGCTGACCTCCTATTGCCTTGTGTGTTTTTATGTGACCGTTATATGTTTATAGTAAAACTCTAAACAGATAAAAACATGGCTAAAACAATATAAAGACAATAAACCAAGACAGTTTGCTCTCGCAAGCTATCGAGAAAACTTTCCCCCTTCATCAGGCTATTGTACACCGAAAACGTTGGGCCTATTTACATCCAGTATAAACAAAAAGACGGTTGGGATTGCATACATCTAAAGATATGACTTAAGAATTGTAACACTCCTTTGAAATGTAAGTTTCCAAAGTTTGACTTACATTAGTGTTACAATAGTGTAGTAGTCTCTACTACAATTCCAGTGGTGCCAGATTGAAGACACGTCCATCACTGCCTCATGGCAATACTGAGGTGTTAACAACAACGGTGCCACAACGGTGGCCACAGCGGTGGTTGTCCTCCGTTAGCTGCACCTATACTTGAAGTGATGTCACTCCGACATAACTGACACAATTTTCTAGCGCAACGGGAGTTCACGTTCATCAAGACCATTAGGGGAGGAAGCATTTAATTTTTACTACCCAAAAAATTCACTTCGTCTTAGTGCTGTCTCATCTAACGCTTCATCACTCACTCACTCACTAATCCTCGAGCACCGTGCGGTGCGTAGAGCCAACTTGCAACACAAGTGCTCGCCAGTTCTGACGATCGGCAGCGAGCTGCTCCGCTTGAGATAAAGGGACTCCACAGGATCGCAGATCCTTGGCGACGACATCAAGCTATGTGATTTGCAAATCTTCCATCTGATGATGATCACTTTTGTAAAGAATGAGAAAACAGATTTGCTTGTGAAACTATTTTATGTGAAGGACACATCATCTTCACTCTTAATCCTAGTGTACTGGTGAAAATGTGATTTATACTTGCTATACCTAGCTCTGAAAGGTGTGATTGTAGTTCCCACATATTACATACCACATACTAGGCACTGTAGATAATAAAGCACACCCTTTGAGTTACAGTTCATGGACCACAGGGTGTACAATACATTCGGTCGCTGTTGTTAGGATAGAACGTATCGGTGTTCTTAACCACCTTGCAAATCACACACAGTTCATTTTCTTATTGCCAAGAGGGATATTTATGATTGACAGCCTTCTCGTCTGTTTTGTTGTACTCTTATCAACTGTATTTCTTTTCATTTTCGGTATTGCTTTGTTACCGTATTTTGTGAAGCTATGGGATGTTTCATTAAGTACGAACGTTCTAAATGGTAGAATTTACCTCCACCCCCATTGTTCATTTTCATTCGTTTTCAACAGAGCCCTGTGCCCTTGTATTGTCGTTATTACGTTAACGATGATGCAGAAAACTGAACCTGGTAATGGAGTAATATGAAACCAGGACGTAAACAGTACAGCTGTAAAAGGCAAATCATGATTAATATGACCTTGTAATGTTTCAGTATACGAAGCTAATTAACGGCTTTCGTTCCCTGTCTTCTTAACAGGAAGATCAAAAATTTAAAGTATATCTTTTCAGTTTGAAGAAAGGCAATGGAAAACATTTGAAAAGCATTCTGGATTCTCTATTTTTCAAATATATTTTTATTACTGTGCGCGATCCAGCAAAGTGCACGAGTGATGTAATTTAACATTGAAAAAAAAACATGTTTTTCATGACTGTGTCAGACAGTTGGGTATTGTATCTCACAATGCCCCCTTGTTACCGTATCTAGACTTGTTACCGTCAACCGACTCGCATCTGACGGGATTGATGTGTTGCTATTGCATCGTAATTGCTTTGTCGAGAAATGCCGTTTTTGCTTTCTCCCATGTCCAAATCTCTTTGCATCCAATTTTCCTTCCTACCACATGCTCCTCCCAGGGAAGGCACTGCCCCTGCTGTGCACATTGCACCAAAGCAGATACTGTTTCTTTTGCTCCTCTTTCCTTATCTCTCTTACAGCTGCCTCACTCGGTTCCCTTCTGCTACTCATACAGAAGGACTGGTGTCCCAAACCTACTCTTGTCATCTGAGAATATATGTGTGCCCGAGGTTGGAGATCGCTTTGCTTGCTGCATACTCCGCTTTCCATTTTTCTTCCAGTGCGGACCTCTGGATGATCGTTTTTGTTCTCAGTAGCTTTTCAAGAAGTTTTAACATTTCTAATACAACTCGAGGACTCTATTGCTCTGAAAATATTAAAGCATCCAACTTGTTTCGCAAGCATTTGAATCTAGTAACTATTGTTTCCCTGATCTAGAGTGAAACGTTATCGCAATGGCTCTCGATTTAAACCATTCTAATCGGCACTAGACTCGTGCGACTAAACCACCAACGCACTCTGTCTCTAACACTGCAAACTTACGAGTTTTGTGGTACTTCTGCTTAACTAATACTAATGCAGGTGAAGTACATAAATGCCGAGGGATTCACCCGAAGATTTATAATGATACTCAAGGCGGTTTGTAGGTATATTTGGGGAAACTCTGTGTGACACATGGTGTGAAGGGTAAATTCAACTAGGGAAAATCGCAATTTGGTGATAAAATTTTAGCTCTATCTGCGAAATGTTATTTAGGATCCTTTTGACTTGGTTCCTTTGTGTTCAGAAGCTTTATGAAAACTCCTTATCTCAATTTAATGGAGCATCGTTCATCATTCAGAGGATACATAGCTGGTAAAGATTTAAGAACGGTTTTCTGTCAAGTGATCTATAACCAACGAAAAAGTCACTATTTGCATTCAGGTGTGTTGAAATTGTTTCAAATAGATATTTGATAGGTTTTCATTTTAAATAACACGGGAAACACACATTTCATCAACCAGATAGCCTTCTATTTTAAGTTTTGGAAGAATGGCATAGCCTCGTAATTTTTGCCTTTTTGCAAGACAGCAAGGCTCCCTGAATGTCAAAACTCTGCTTACTAGTCAAGACTGAATGCATGCAGAACCATTTAAATCGTTGCAAGACACAACAGGGGCGCAACTAAGGGGGGAAGGGGGAGAGCTCCCCTGCCCTAATTTTGGAGGAAAATATTGTGCCCTCTTTGTTGTACTGCGTGATCATAAATTAATAGTTACGCTGGTCCTGTCGGCTACATACACATACACGCACACAAATCCGCACTATCACAAATATTTCCGACTCTTATCACGACTGATTGGAAAAACAGTCTTGTCCCCAGAACAGCCGCGCTTCATTCTTTAAGATTATGAGGCAGTCAATTGCGATGGAACACGGTTGGTCTTTGGATGAAAGTGCAGAAATTCCGGTTGATGGCGTTATATTGGAAAATGAAATGATTAGATGAAAGAGATACTGGGAAACCAACCTAACATAAAAATCCAGCTCAGTCAAACCAATGGTTAGACTCAGTGAAGCTGTTAAAAACAAAAGGCGCAAAATTAACCTCGGCAAAAGAGTTGATTGGAAAGCTGCGTATTCACTTGATTAACCACCTGATGGACTGTTAGATTGCCTAAGACTAGCTGACGAGGAATATTTCCCAAACATTAGAGAGCTTTTGGCGATTGAAGACATCTTGCCGCAGCACAATGGATGACTGTCGAGAAGGCAACTTGAACCTCATCCAACTTCAGCTATTACTGAAGATTGATGTGGATGATGTAGTCGATATATTTTTGAAGAAGAGCAAAAGAAAACTCTTCCAAAAAAACTTCAGTTCTCTATGACTAATAGACTCAGTCTAGATGATATTAATATCTTCAATTTGTATAAATTACTTTCCAGTATCTTTTTATTCATAAATCAAGGTTCTATTATGATTACACTTACAGAGCAATGGGAATTTCACGTCTCAATTCTGAAATTTAGAAGACTGCGATAGAGTTCACACATTCCCTTGTGTATTTTTTTATAAGCTTACTAAATTTTAGCCACTGGCTCGATATGCCTATGGAAGATTTTGAAGTTAAGGCTTGCTTGTTAACTATTCTGAGTTTGAGTCTGCTTATAGGCGTCACAAAAGAAGAATATGTTTTGGTCAGTGAGAGTAAGCAAAGAAGAAGGTTGATACAAGCACTG
>JAAAKL020014748.1:0-11798 GCA_010016065.2 Carybdea cf. marsupialis auct. non (Linnaeus, 1758)
ATGTTCATCTTTAGAACACCAATAAACTTATTAATTTTTGTCCATTTATTCATTCTCATGTTGATTCGTTCATGAGGTTATTCCCATTCTTCTCTTTGGCATTGCCGTAGTTTGCCTGTGATTGACCATGTCAAAATTAGCATGAAAGCGTGTAGAGTGTAGACCTACCTAAGATATATCTTTACAACCTTGTTTAACCCACATATGAAAAAGTGCTCTATACCAAAGTAGAGAGAAATAGAAGAGAGGAGTATGACGAACTAAAACCTCATGTAAATTGCACCTGAATTTTTCATTCTTATATTTTGTATTGTCTGGTAATTACGAAATTATGACACTGTCACCTGTAATTTCCATGATATTTAGTTTACATTCTCATCTCTTGCAAGTTATACACTTTTTACTCTCTGCTTGGTTTCTTGTTTGTGATACTTTTTAGGACTTATGCTGTGAGAATGCCGTGAACCATTGCAATTCCTTTACTTGAAATAAATAAGTTTTAGCATAACGTGTGTCAGCACTTACTTGATTCTTTAAATTTCATAATTGTGTGCCGGGGTCACCAACTATAAATAATTGTCGATAGCCTCAATCACCTCGCAGACTTACATTTGCTGTCAGAATACATGGAGAGTAGGTTAATGTTCAGATTTGGTCCCAGTAGCAATATCCAATGGAAAGACGAAACAGAATATTTATACGTGTTAACATGACCCGTATCAATGCTGGTTTTTGCATAACATTTGCATAAAAATACATATAAATATGTTTTAGTGCAAATTCCTAAGTCAACTAAAAATGTCTAGCTTAAACTACTTTAATCATGGCACCCCTTTGCCATAATGATCGATTAAGATTCAGATGATTCTGGAAAAACTGAAAATTTGCATATTCCTGTAAATCACAGCTAACAACACAGGGAGAGTGAAAGAATTGAGCTGCACCGAGAGAAAACAGGGAAAAATAACAGTTTCACGTCAGTCAGACAGGTATTTTACTAATGAGAGTGTGGTTTTCTGTACACGTTTTATAGACAAAACCTACTGTATAAAATTTTAAATTGCATCCAGGAGTACACTGTATACTTGTTCTAGATGTAAGCTGAAAGGCCGTCAAACATCACGCATCACTAACCCACAACTGTGTTCAAATCAGGGCAATGGGCTCATTTCGGTTTTAAGATTGAAGGTGAAAATCACATGTCGCTTCTGAATTCATTTCCAGCCTTCAATAAACACGAATACTTTAGAAAAGAAGAAAATGTATGATCATTTTACATTCTGCAAACTGCAGCCTTCGCTGATTGTAAATGCACTAAACTGTTTTACAGCTAATAGAGACCAGTGTTTTCTACGCATCGACAATACTTCTATATGACTACAATTACTGTTGCTGCACATGTTAATTCAGCTCTACACAGTTTCTGAATAAAGATGTATATACTGGTAGATATGCTTCTGCGCTGTTAATAGCTACTTCTGACGCAAAACATTCACTTTAAACCTATGCAGTGTATTAAATCCTACCAGAATTGATTTTGTTTCGTGCGTTAAAGCGCAGCTGTCGTTGCCTTAGGTGTACCAACTGCTCTACTTGTGAGTGCAGGTCACAGATCCTATTACTTAGAAATGACCTTCGCAAAAGTGCTAACACATACACATATCAACCTTTCTTCATTTCTGACAAACTTGGTCCTCATTATTGAAAATATTTGACTTCATAATTTCCGAGAATATACTTTATCTAAGATGTGGATGGGAATGTGATCAAAATGTCGTAAGATAGAGAAAAGGAAAACTTATGTGTAGTTGAAGAAGTGGTCAAAAATTTGAACTCCTGAGGCAGATGGTTTGTAGTTTCTTGTCTATAGGAAATCACAGAATATAAAAGCAACCCGAAATATATTCTATTATATTTCGACGACTGTAGATGACGATCTCGTGGGTGTGCATCAAGTCCTGGTCTCTCCCAGCCAGGGCTGTAGGGTTTAGGAATGCAACGGTGGAATTGCTAGCTCTACAATTTTCTAACAAAAAGTTTCAAAACGATGAACTTTCTTGATTGCAGAAATACTGTGTAGCATTATTTTCTTTTGACGATTTAATGATATCCGAAGTTAGTTAGTTCTGAGTGTGATCATTTGTCTTTCCAAAATGTTGTGCCCCATTCCATCCCTTTGCCAACCCCACCCACCCCTTTTAATTCGATTTTGATGCGACACTGT
Source organism: Carybdea cf. marsupialis auct. non (Linnaeus, 1758) (assembly GCA_010016065.2). Classification (NCBI taxonomy): domain Eukaryota; kingdom Metazoa; phylum Cnidaria; class Cubozoa; order Carybdeida; family Carybdeidae; genus Carybdea; species Carybdea cf. marsupialis auct. non (Linnaeus, 1758). The sequence goes on from JAAAKL020014748.1 coordinate 2,225, forward strand.
CAGCTTACGTAAGAGAGTAGAATAGTTGGTTTTTATCATGTCACAAATCAACAGACAAATTATCGTTAAAGCAGCTCTCGCTCTCCGTTTACAGATGCACCACAAAGTAAACCTTGATAATATGGTCCTGGAACGTATTCAGTTTGAAAAGGATCCAGAAATATTGTTGTGGTTTAAACCTAGAGACAATCGAATGTCTGATACAATACACAATGAAATTTTGCAAGAGTTAACTTTGTGCTGAAGCGAATTGTTAGTGACATCCTCGAGTGCAATTTTCTTGGACTTCAGGTGGGCTGGAACACTGATTGTGCTAGAAATGAACGATTCACATTTAAAATACGATACACTGTTGCTACACTTGAAGCAGGATGGAGACGCCCACAAGGCGCACCTCGCACTCGATGGCTGGATGTCGTCGCCAAAGATCTGCGATCCTGTGGAGTGCCTCTATCTCAAGCGGAGCAGCTCGCTGCCGATCTTCAGCACTGGCGAACACTTGTGTTGCAAGTTGGCTCTACGCACCGCACGGTGCTCGAGGATTATTGAGTGTGAGTGACACTGTTGCTACACTTGAAGCCGGGATGAAATTCTAGGGGTTTTACAAGTCTTCTGATAGTACAACGGATACTCTTTTCACGGTAATTCGGGACAGCTTACTCCGTCTAGTAATTCCAATAGAGTGCGTTAGGAGATATTTTTTTGATGATGATCGATTATATAACATGAGCGTTTATGCGACTGAAAACCGCGGAAGCCGCGACATTTCTTCCTACAGAGACACATGTGCTTATCATTTGTTGGCAAGGGTAATTTGAATCATCTCGAAAGTTTGTCATCAATTATCAAGTCAGTAATGAAAAAGCAATCTCTTGAAATGATGCAGCGTGGATGATAAATGTAGTTTGTTTCGTTTTTGAGAATTAACTGGACGTCCATGTTGATCAAACACGTAAATTGCGATAAATGGCGGCTGACAGTGATAAAATATCTTTCCACAAAAGTCAAAAACAGTTCTTGAAGATATGTGAAACAATATAGTAGTAATAATTCTGTAGCGTTACAAAGAAATAAGCTTTAATAGTGTACACATCGTTCTCACTTTTAATAATAATAATGAAAATTTCTTTTTTTTAAAACTTCAATGCCATTTTTATGTTTATTCTACTAATAACATTCTCACTGTTGTCGTCTGACAAGCTCGTTGGGGTTAGCGAGATTTCTGGGTGGATATACAAAGAAATAACAACAGCTACCACAACAGAAGAAAGAAAAAAGAGTGATAAGAATGAAAAATGTTGAATGTTTGTGTACTAGTCTCTTTACGGATAGACGTCAGTTGATATTTTATGAGGCGCTTGTTATGTCTTGCTGATTTCACGTACTTACTGTGTTAAATTGCTTTCAAAGTTTGGATGTCATTTCAAACCCCTTTCTTAATAGCCTTGCATAACTCAGTGTACTCAATGCGGTCTCTAGTCATTCCGCTTTCCTTCACTTGGCGCCTCTTTTCGTCCCGCTGTACAACTTTGGTTGATATGTCATCAGACGTTCCTTTTTGATGTTTTCCAGTAGTCGTTGAGCGCAGTATCAACAATTGTTGCAGTTGCTTGGTCAGCAGGGGCATCAGTGTGGTTTTTAAGGGTTGAGGCAAGCACTAGAAACGTTTAGCTAATCATATCAATTTTGTTCTCTAGTTCTATTACTCGTTCGTCTGATGAAAGAGTGCCTGTGTTGTACATACAGATTTTCAATGTCCAGTGTCAGATTGTCCCTAACCAGGGATTCATAACGCCTTTTTCTCTTTCGTCACCTCTTCGTTTCTATGAAAGTATTATGATACAAGATGTCTATATTCTTATTGACAAAATGTTTGTCAAGTTTTCCTTGAAATTCCTGTTGTTCGCAGAGCTTCAAAAGTTTGTTTGTAAATCATCATTAATTTTTGCGCTCTTGAAATGCAAACCCTTCTGACCTTCTATACAATTTTAACAAGCGATGGAGTTACTAAAAAGGCGTTGTTCTTTGTTCCTTTTCATTTCTTACGAATCTTAAAGTGAAGCTTCAGATGGTTACATGTATCTCTGTTTACTTTAATATTTTCTCGGAATACATCCATGTTTCGAAGTCAACTGCTAGAACACAAGCGACGACATTTCTTGTTTTTTATGTTTTCGTGTACACACTACCGCACTAAAGAAGAATAATGATTCGGGCAGAATCAAACCTTTGCAGTTAAAGCCTACAATGCAAGAAAAACCTATATAGTGTGATGAGGCGCTTCTCCCCATATGATTTTTTGCAAAGCAATGATTTCGAAAAATAATGTTTAATGTCGTATAATGACACAAGGAAAAGATTCAGAAAGCAAGTAATACCAGAGATCAAAGCAACTGATTTTTGACAACTGCTCTGACATTTTTGCTTTGACGTTCGATTTAGTCACAGTTGTGTAGAGTTATCTGAAGCTAGTCACAGGACATATAATTTTTGTACGTAAGATGCTTTAAAAACTTGCATGAGTTAATGTCACTATTTATAGGCTATTCGTTTTGTAGAGAAGCCACTAACCACTATTTCTCAGGAATTGCATACCAAAGACACGCAGATGAAAAGAGGAATTGGAGTCAGAATTAGATACTGCCATTGGATGAAATATAGGTAGAAAAATCATCGTATTGTGTTTTATAATAACATTGACAGAATACAAAATACTTCATTTAGTCATATTTGAAAAGCATATTTGAAAAGCTCAAGTAATGTCAATTTACCTTCTTTTAAATTCTGAATTTCTATTACCACATACAAAGATCTTGAAATTTGTGCCCGACCTACCAATTTTCCGTTCTGAATAAAAACACTTATTAATGTTTGAATATCAATCTGCGTCTATGAAATTGCATATTTTTGGGAAAAGCTTTATTGGGTTTCAAAATCGCAATTTAGTCAGGCATCTTCAAGAGGAAATGCAAATTCAGCATCCCTGGCTCTAAACGTTGTTTTACTAATAAATATGGTGTGTTTTCCTTTGTCGTCTCTGGTTGACCTGTCTGTGGCTATGGTACGATTGACTTGAAAGTAATTATTAAAGGTTTTCAAGAAAGAAGGAGTGTGATGTAGTAAAGTGTAATTTCGTTAGTATTGACTCTTCAAGTGACATAATTTACGAAGGGGCATGGAGATTATTTTAAGTGATCCATACGGTCTCTGCCATTCAAATGGTTTTCGTGTTTCCCGATTGGATGACACAATGGGCCGTTTTACCTTGCTTTAGGTCACTAGGAACATAGCTTAACCCTTTGAGATCATGTAGGAATACAGTTGCAAGAGTCTTAAAACCATGCATCGTTTTTCTTTCTATTCTGTATTGGCGAAATGTTCTGTTTTTAAACTAAGAAAACTTTGATGTTTCTCAAATATATTTTGCTAAAGGTTCAAAGTTCTTAAGCGTGGATTTAGAACAAGTGCTATAAGATGCTCCAATCTAATAATAAGGGGGAACTTTTATATCTTAATTGAGCTTAACTAGGGCTAAACTACTAGCTACTTCAACCGCGGTTGATCCGCATGTTTTTCTTTAATGTTACACCTTTCGTTTCCTCCCTTCAAAATAGTAGAGTTCTTTATTCACGTATGATTTCGTAAGATCGTATTGTGCCCAAGGCCTGTTTCTCACCAACTGAATCAAAAAATTGTAAAAAAGGTATGGTAAAGATGTGTAAAGCGAATTTAAAGTTGATAAAGTATAGCTGTTATGAGGAAATTGATTCGGCTATCTATATGTTAGTGAACTTTTGCAGCAAGCATGGGATTGTAATCCTTCAATGAGACCCGCACGGCTGATATGTGTTGAACTTGATGATTGACTAATCTCCATCTTCCTTCTTCAATCCAATACTGTTTATATTCTCTTATCTCGTATTTCTGACGATTAACATCATAGATAGGAAATTAAATGGCACGTGTCTCTTTGAAAGAAACTCAGCACTTTTGAAGATTTATGACGTGGACTCGACATCATCTACACCCACTGTTTGTGGAAAGTTTGGCTTAGCCTCAACAGATTGACTATCATAGTTAAATGTCGTTGAACAGTATAAGATTCCTTCTTTTTCTTGTACAAAAAAATTCTAGAAATTCGGTCTGTCCTAATTCAAATTTAGCAAAAAAAATGAGTATATTCATTTTACATTTATAAGAAATGTTGCAGAGCAGTCAGTCCGCACCGCTTTTGAAAATTTTGGCTGTAAATCTAAGTATGATTAAAAAGGTTATTATTTTTGCTAATCTATAGCCGACACTTGACATCATCTAAAGCGCTATACATGCTCTTTGAAAGTTTGGGTCAGCCTTGAAAAAGACGTTTATAATTCACATCCACGTGTTGTGGATGTAGGTTAAGATATTTCTGATACTCTTAGAAATGATGCGTGAAATTTTTCCTGCATGATTCCGCGTCAAACAAACTGAGAAAGAATTTGTTCTACTTTTATAATAAACAGCAAAGCTTATTCTTCAACTGTACAAAATGAAAACGGATTCAAGAATAGAGGTATTACCCCTAAAAAGGACTATACTATTACTAAAAATCATTATGCCACTTGAAAATACCGGGAGGCAAAAGGCAAATATTGGTCATGACACACTTGCTAAACTTTCAATGGCCCTTGACTTAAGTGTGCTTGTGCAGGACCGTAGCAAGATCAAAATTGCAATTTTGGGAAATCATAGCATATTGGAAAGTCAAATAAGAGTAAAATAAGTAATCAATTAACTTATACGTCAAGATCAGACAAGATAAGGACCTTTATAATGACCAATAAGGTTTCAGCATTACCATTCTCTGGTGTTTCGTGAGCTGCAAAATCTTTTCTGTTTAATCGTATGATTTAATGAAAAGACGACAAACTTGCAATGACTTCATGTAGCATTATTTACCAAATTCAACGAGGTTCCATTTTTCAATAACTTGGGTAAGTAAGACGATGTAGTTGTTAACAATTTAATTTTTTGTTTTATGAGAAACATCTTATTGCCATTACAGAGTTTCTTGTCCAATAATTTTGAGGAAAGGAGAACAATTTGCTGCTTCGCCCAAGGTAAGGATAGAGTAACAACATAACAACATATTCGTCTTCAAAGATTACTCATGCACATTGACAAATAACTTTAATTCTTCCGTATTCGCACTAACAGAAAGGGACAGCTAGCCCCTCCTTTACGCTTGGCTCCATCGGCACAAGTCAAAATGAACATTGTTCTAAAACCATGGCTGTAAAGTATACGATATGTCATAAGAGATGATGCGTGATAAAAGGTGTCGGTTTTGAGAGAAACGGAGATTTTCTCTTTCCTAAATGAAAATGTCCTTTTTTCAGAGTTTCCGTCAGTTGCTATGGATCTCCAGAGCTAGGCAAAGTGGCGCCTTATTTCATGTGCTCAGATGGGGCCAGGCACTTTATGTGGACCTTTTAGTCAATTTGTGCGGACTTAAATCATCTTAGAGTCTTGTGTGAATACCTTTAGAAATATAAAACCCCAACATTTCCAATTGTTTAAGAACTATTAAATGGAGTCTATGCGGACTTATTTTACCAGGTAATACCCCTTCTTTCCTGTAGACCACTCCCTACATTCACTGTATCAATGAAAACGTAACTACAATACGAGACAATAGTATTGATGATCTGCTAAACCTTTGACTTCAATAGATTTACTACTTATGCTACGCACGAATCTCCTCTGTTTATGACGTTCTTTGTAAAGAATCACCCCTTAGTTACTTGCATGCGCGTTTAATTCTACTGAGAATCTGCTAATTACCAGTATTTAATGGGAAGCTTCTTCCTTTCGCGCTCTTTTTGGGACTGGCTGCCTTTCACTACTGTGAGGGAAAAAAACTGTAGAACAAATTGGTCTTCGCGAAGGAAACTGTCTTGAAGACAACAAGCGTCTACTGTTTTGGTTATTATTGGTAAAAAATAGAGGACGCTTCAGGAAGATGCCGATGTGTTCGTTTATGACTCTTTTCAAACCAGCTGCATGGTAAACTCGATAAACGCTCAAAGAAGTTGCACAAATCGAACATCGATTGTATACAAGAAGTCTACTGACTGCCATACAAGGTTACGTTATGGAAAATGAGACTTTATAATTGAAAACATGGAGGGAAAGCAAAATCGAGAAGACCATGAAAAACCAACAAGAAAAACTTCCAATTTCAGGGAAACGTGGCTGTGCTCCACCAAACGACAGGTCGCTTGGATCATCTCATCCAGGAGATAAAAATGGTGAGAAAAACTTGTTTTATATTCATAGCTGTATGTTCATTATGCAGTAAGAACGTCGCCGAGGCTACTCATAGTTTTGTTACAGTACGTGTTCGAACTCTCCAATCTTGAAAAACAAGTTTGACTAGTGTCTTGCATTTTGCCGTGTACAACTATATACATATTAACAAACTGAAAATTCGAAAATTTAAAATCTGTCAGATTGAGGGCTTTTATAGCTGGGGCTAAAGAGTTTTAACACCTTATGTGATGGCCTGTTGACCCAAGGCGGGCTTGGCTAAGGTTAGAATGATGTGACGGACTTGCCAATGCTTCAGCAGGCTGAACATAAGAAGTTATGTTGTTTGGAGTTGGTTAGTAAAGTAGTCGATAGATGTACAAATAACTTCCAGGGCAAAGAGAACATCGATGGTATCAATAATAGGGAGTTGTTCATAAGCAAAAAAAGATCTCCTATTTAATTTGTACGTTATCTTCCTTTACCAATTAATGACTATGCCACTTCTCTGACACTATTCTACCCTTAACAAATAACCAACGCCTTTGTTAGAGCTTCAATGCATCTTAAGATAGTTACAGTTAAGTTTAAAGGTCTCCTGTCTATTCTGAGTTGCCAACCTCAGACAGGGGTTACTTTTTCTCTTTTGATATTGTGACCATTTTCATGTTTACCAATGGTACGTGCGTACATCTAGATTAGCTGTGCGATGAGAAAATAGTAACGAGCGGATTTCCTTATACAATTGAACGATGGGGGATGATGAACATCGCACTTTTCTCACTAACCCTTACCACAAGTATTTTAACCCTTTTTTGATTTTATTTATAATGTTATATAACACAAAATGGTGGAAAAGGCAGAAAGGACATCTGATGCTTCTGCTGTTGATTGCTTTCCCTAGAATGGGGTAGAAATGCACTCTGCAAACGACGTTAATGGCGACGCTTCCACCTGTAAGAAACTTAATCCCTAATTACATCTCATCTATTCTTAGATAGTGAGCAGGCATCATTACGTCACTACTAAAACAAGAGGCTAAATACGATTGGTTTGAAATACCAATTTAGTCACGCGATAAAAAGAATTTTGTGTGCCTCAGTTTGTCAAATCTTCTTGAAAAAGCGTTAGAATAAGAGTGTCTACTCCGCTTTGCTTATATTTTGTACTTTCACTTTATGTCAGACGGAAAAAAGGTAATAAACAAAATTTAAGTGGGTTTAGGGAAAGGGTTGTATTAGCCAAATTTGAAATAACAGGGACCCTATGATTAGAAGTAGAAATGTATAGAAAATATTAACAAGTGTCTGAAGTATAACTTTCCTAACTGGATCTATCAGAATTCAATAAAGTTGAGAAGCATGTGGGCAGCCATATTACTTTCAGTGATAACATACCATTCTCTGCAGCTAGTCTAAATCCTACATCCTTGTTAAAAGGCTAAAAATATCAACTGTCTATCATATTATTTAGGAGGACAACAAAGAAAGCCTGGTTGCCATGAATGCTTGTATGCATGAGTGCTTTCTGATAAACAGATAGCCGAGGAAAGGCCCTAGAATAAAGGTAAGCATGCATGAAAAGCATTGCTAGAAATAGCCTAGTATAGATACAACGGTTTTGTTAGTGCAAGCTTTTTTCAGCTTAAAGTAAACGATTGGATAAGCATACCATATTGTTAAACAATCAGTTGCATGAAATCATTGGAAATTTTTTGATCACTTTGTTTCGTTATTTTCCATCAGTTGGCGCTGTCCATGCCCCCCTAATTTTTTTATTCAGTTTTATTTGTTGATTTTGCTACCAGACTCGTTAATAGAATTTAGACAGGTTTGAAGTATTTTCATTCCAAGACATCACTAGTACAGGCGAAACAACAAATTCGTATTATTTAATGGGACGTGGGAGCTTGGCTCAAAATTTCCGGTTTGAAGTTGATCAGGGTATTGACAACTGCTTCAACCCTCAACTTCTCCTTGAGTGGAATTGAGCGGTACTGGCAACTTTAAAATTGATATTCCCTGATTTCAACATATAAATGGGGTTAAGTATGATTTACTCAATTCCTTAGCTGTTTCATCAATTAACTTAATCATTAAACTTATTCTTTATCTTCGGGAAGATAATGTTTTTTATGTCAAAGTGTCCGGGTTACAACGACAAAGTTTCTTCTGGAATTTTACTTCGAATTAAGAAAATGGAAAAATTTGCAAGAATTTAAATAAAATTGTCAACCTGGACCCTTTCGGAGGAAGTCAAGAATTAATAAATTTTGTGATCTGTAGTGGAATTCGGGATAGTGCAAGAGATACTTCAGAAATTTTGAATAAATGGGCTTTGTTCAACAAAAAAGAACCTACTCATTCTTGTTAGTAGTTCTCTTTCGTGTTGCATTAAAGAGGGTGGAATAATATGAATAGATCAACATTTTCAGACTATTTTTCATAAAATGAAGGATTTACAATTTTTTTAAAATTTCATAAAAATGGGGGCTGAAGTGGGCATCATTTATTGAAATCTAGCGTTGAAAATTCTCAAGATTGGTTTCCCCAATATCTCAATTAAGGAAACGATATTCAATTTTCCTTGTGGAAGGTTCACAATCATTTCCTAATCTATTAGATAACATTCTAAAGAAATGGAAGACAAACCCGACCGACCGATTTCGTAGCACAATGTAAATTCCTGTTTCAAACCTAAGTAAACTATATTGTCAGTCGAAGTCCTAATAATTTTTGAAATCCTCCATAATTTCTTGAATAGTTTGAATGATCACCTTATCGAAAAGTTACTAAATCTTTTAGATCAATTCTAATGTGCTTTCAAGTGTATGGTTCGAATGTCTTAGACATTAAGGAAAGAAAGGTTTGTGGCTCATTGCCATAACACGTTATCTTTTTTAGTTATATTTATTAGAAACGTGAAATAATTCTTTCATTCCTTTTCACTCTATCTATGATACTCTTCTGACTACCGATTGACCGAACATATTGTGAGTGTAAACAAATTAGTACGTGACCAATATCATACAATTTTTATTATGGAATGATTAGCATTCTTTTGGCAGTGTGTTAAGTATTGGTGGCATACATAGTGATAACAGTATACAAGACAGCGGTAGTATAAATGTAAGTGGTGGACGTAGTGAGAGTGGTGGACGTAGTGAGAGTGGAGGACGTAGTGAGAGTGGAGGACGTAGTGAGAGTGGTGGACGTAGTGAGAGTGGTGGACGTAGTGAGAGTGGTGGACGTAGTGAGAGTGGTGGACGTAGTGAGAGTGGTGGACG
>JAAAKL020014749.1:0-11798 GCA_010016065.2 Carybdea cf. marsupialis auct. non (Linnaeus, 1758)
AAATACAAAAACGGAAATTTACCTGGTAACAAAATGGATAACATACTGTGTCTCAAAGATAATAATTATAATCTTTTTAAAAGTAATAATTCGGCGAGGGAAAAAACTGTTTTGATAAATTGATAATCTAGGTAGATAAGAAATAGAACAAGGTTTTGACCTTAAACACAAATCTAAACACGAAAGAATGAGATAATGCTATCAAAATTGATCGTAGCTCCGCCCCTGTCTTGCTGAAATATGGAATTTAAAACAACATCTTACAGTTGTGAGGTGATTTATGATGGCCACCAGCAATGTGAGAATGGGCCTTCGATCGAAGGATAACTCAGACTCTCGAGGTGAAAGGAAGGAAATCGACTATTAATAAAATGTTCCCAAACAAAATAGCTATCTTTCTGACCACAAGAAATCAATATTCACGTAAACCTTAGGAGAAAATAACAGGAGAAATTTTTTAATCTAATATATTAAAAGCCCTGTCAGCGTGAAAAGCAAGACTACTTCACTGTCATATTATTGAATCGATAAACCATATGTAACTGTGATGGTGTATTTTTAAAATATCTTTGAAATTTCATGGAGAATACTTAATGTTTCCTGTGAGATTATTGTCTTACCTAGTTTGCATATTTAAAATGAAGACAGCGATTGTCTGTAAAGCTCTATCAAATTATCTTTTCATGCAGCTTACTGTTGCGCATTCAAGGATGTATCAGAAGAAGGAGGGAAACTAAAATTATCATCATTATGTATTAGTCTTTCTTAACCCAGTTTGGCTTTCGATAATTAACGCCACTAGGTGCCAAAAAAAATGAAAGAAAGATACCAATAGTCTAAGATGATTAGATTTCATCGTCACCACCATCTTGGATTTGCAATCTCTGCCAATTGCGAGTTTTCGTTTACGTGCAACAATGCTTTTCCATGACGGTATTTTATGCATAAACATTGAAAATGCAAAGCCCAAACGTTTAATTGCTAAAACAGATAAAATTTTATATACAGAACGTCGTTTAAAACGGCAGGAGTATGTCTAAAAACGTTTTGGTTACTATCAGGCACGTTGAAGAATGTTTGGCGTCCATAACAACAATGTTACAACATGTGCAATCTTTAGTTATTAGTGTAAACATCTAAATTGTCTCGTAAGAAGTAGCTTGAAGAAAGGGAAATTATGTGCAAGGAGGCAGCAAGAAAACATTACAGAAGTGAAATAATAATAGAGGGTGAAGACGTGGAAGAAGTTATGAATACAAGTAGTTGGGAAAATTGATAACGCCAGAAAATTAGATTAGCAAGGGGATAGATAAGAGAATTACAACAGAATGGAAAACTTCGGAGACTACAGCAAGCATCTTCATAAATGACAAGAAAACGGCACTTTGCGTTATGAGAAAGATTATGGACGCCATCATATCACCAGCGATGAGTTCCGGGTCAGAAACCTGGACGCTATCTGAAAACAAAGACAGGAGGCTGGCAGTAGAAAAGAGAGTTATGGGACAGTTAATGTAAAATGTCAACCAAAAGAGACTAGATAAGGGATGAGATCATAAGAAGTGAAATAAAAGTGAATGACATCATTGACAAAGTAAGAAGTATGAGTGGGTGGTGAGTAACGACATATGGGGCAAAGCATGTGGACACCCCGAGGAGAAGACGAGGAGAATTGAGGAGGAGATAAAGACATCAAGTGGGTTCAAGGGGCACTAGACTATTCAGCGTGTCAGCGTGTGGGGAGAGGGTGTGTGTGGTATGGTGGCATGCTCTTCCAGCATTGGCATGATGGGCAAAAGATAGAAAATAGGAATGAATAAAATGTAGCAAATAACTTTATATGATTAGTTATGCGATATATGTATTTTTAGAAGAGCCAATAATTTAAAGGATATTTTAAAAGAGTGAATTCCATGATAACAATAGACGGATACGTACTGTTACTTTGCCTCAAGGAGATCAAATACGAATACATCCGATCACATATCCTTTTCGTTGGGATTCAAGCCTATACCTTTACATCTCATTTCAAAAATGTTTCTTATTTGCTTTCAAAATTGTCTATAAGGAGCATATTTTATTTAATGGCTTAGATGATGCCTAGTACCTATCTCACAGTACGAATGGCGCAATGTTTTATCGTACATTTCTCCTAATGAAAGGCTAGAACTGTGTTTATGAACACGGTACTTTATTGGAACATAGAGCTCTTCAAACAGGATACTCTTCTTGACTCTCTCAATGACCCTTTGGAGATTCAAATTCTGCCCCCTTCGTATGCTAATGACTTGAAGAATCCAATACATCTATTCTACAGTAGTGATTGCAGCAGGGGTGCGATGTCTCTCTGCTCTCTGCTCATCAGGAGGTATGGTGAGAGAATGTGATGTTACTCATTAGTACAAATGCTTAAAAGCAATTGTTGAACATGGAATTGTATTACATTATTCTTCAAACGGATATCATATTCTACTTATTGAAGCACAAAACAACTATACTATTAGTTATAGCAAACACATCTTTTAAGAAGAAACAATATCCGCTTAAGAATATTGATCTAAACTATCATTTAAGTAGTACATTGAACCTTATGCAAAACTTTCAAAGCATCCGGTAAAGATCTCCATTAAAGGCCACTATTTCATTACTTTTGATGTCTATAAACAGTAAAGACATCTTTGAAAATATTAATTGATAGCTGTGCCTTGTCTCTTAACAAAATGGATAATATATGGAAAGATAACGTTTTTAACATGACGGAGCTAGATAAAACACGGAGTTTCTCTAGAACATGAACGTGTTTTTCACGATTGTCGTGACGCCTTATACAGTTTCAATGGCCTCCGTGATACCGCAAGAATCATAATTTTAAAGAATCCTATATTATTCACTCAGTGTTTTAAGCGTACTAAATGTCATTGGTCAAAATGTTTTACCAAAGGTAACAGTGAGTGCCATGTTTATACATTATTATGGCTTACACCACAGATTTCGTAAACAACATTCACTGAACTTATATCATATTTATTCTATCTCTTTAAATGATGATGAATGAGTATAACACTATCTTCTTTATGCAAGGAATTTCAATTGACGGATTCTGTCATGTCTACGTTATGTTCAACGCAGAAGTAGGATTTTTCGTTGGCAGAGGGCAAGGAAATGTTCGCGTGATAAAAGTTAATCCTTTTCCACATCTTTGAGATCTCTCTAGAGTGCTTTTGCACATCACTTCTGTTTGCAAAAAATTTTGTCTAAAATTATCTACTCTCTATTGTTTATCTTCTCAAAGTAAGAAAAATTACATGTTCTGTAGGATTGAAATTTGCAGACCTTCTCAGACTTCGTCCTTTACAGTGGTAGTCAGAAAGTACAGATTAAATGTGTTGTGCTTTTGTCGAGACGTTACTTCTCTGCAACACGTACTGTTTACAACAGTTACATATGTAAAGAGAGAAACATTGCATTGCTGTAGTTTAAGCAAGTATTTTAATGATTTTAATATCAAAAGATTGTTTAAAGATTTTCCAAAAAAGTAATGCGGTAGTACTAATACTTCCAAATAACAATGATCTAAATCAGTATACGTTTGATATATACTCTTTTGTGGCAGTACATCTGTAGCTGCAAATGCATTAGAGTAAACAAATTTGTTAAGAATGATAAGAATTGAATTATTAAAATACAAACATGAATACATGAAATATCTAGGGTATCATTTAGTAGCAGACCTATGCTATGAAAGCAATGAAAGTAATTTTTTACTGGATTACCAGAAATTACATTTATGTTTAAAATGAATTTCTTGAGCGTGGTAATAAAACCGTCGGACGTCAATGATTGAATGTAAAATCATAATTTATTTCCTTTACGAATGTCTCTTGAAATTATAAAGGGCGAGGTTTTTCTTTATTGTACATGACTGATTCTTAATTATTTGATTGAGAAGAGTTGTTACTTACAAGGTTCTGTAAGGTGCGTGCGATAATGTGGGAAAAAACCTGTTCGTGGAGTATTAGTGATCTTTAAAGCAATAACTTAAGTAACGCAATTTATGTTTTAAATAAATGTGGGTAGAATGATCAAAATTTAAAATATAAATTAAGAAACTAAACAAAATTACTCATCTTTGCCTATAATAAAGGTCCCGAAGAAGTTTCGGCTATATTTTTGCCCAAAATTAAGAAAACATATAAGATAGCCATTTGAGATATTCGGTCTGTTCACAGGCAAAAGAAATATCTAATCATTACTACAGAATATCCCGGCTTTAGAGGTTGCTAATTCAAACCATAGTGATAGACGTAATTACCATTTCTAGTGACAACTACACACTTTCATTAAACTAAATTAGAAATATTAAAATACTGATCTCTATCCATTTTCTCTATCGTACATAGAGGGTATCACAAGTGTCATAAGGCAAGTATCATGTAGGAAAAAGAAAGAAAAATTTAAAAGTGACACTGTCAACAAGGAACAAATTCTTAGTACATTATCTATAGTCGACTGAAATTACTTTGTGGTATAAGTAAGATTAATGGAATAAGCTATTTCCCATTTTGAAGATGCGTCAATGTAATATAATATTAATAATATGTGGTGAAACTAGATTAAAGTAGTTATGTTTTTATTTTGAGTTTTGGTCCAAAAATTTACAAAATTCCAAAATGTTTCTGATTTTATAGTACTGTCTACTTGATAATTCGGGCTCTAGGTTGTCCATCAAGTTAATTCAACTATAACTAAATTACTTCACCGTTTTCAATTATACTAAGAGACCACACCAGATATGGACTTTACTCTCTTCATGTCCTTAGAAAGATTTTAGACCCATCTCGCCACCATCCGGCCACTAATGCGTTTTACACCAATCTGTCAAGGCTTAAAACCCAATGTCCTTTGTAATGCGTAATCTATTTCAAAATGAAATCATGAATTTTCACAACTTTCCATAATGACGTGGTTAGCCGATCCCTGGGATGACAGCGTGCCAAGTATCAAGTTTTATCGTTGTTGCTATCAAACCAGAGTTAGTTACTATCAAAATTCGGATAAAAGCGGATAAAAAAGCTTGAGGTGAATGTCAATCTAGTGAGCACACGCAATGTCTGTAATGTCCAGTTTACGTATGAAGGATCGTCTGGGAAAACAATGTTTATAATGATTATATTCTAAGGGTCTCACTGGCGGTGTCACTTTTCTTAGGGAACAAATACAAATAAACAGAACGATTTAGGGTTAAGTAATCTGTGACTAACAGCAAAGGCAATTTTTGATTTCTAGTTTAAAGTTTGAGAGCTATAGAATACATTCCCTTTGCATATGTCAACTTTTTTGACCATCGACAGATCGTGGTGCATTCTACTTACTAAGAAAAGAGCTCAGTTTTATCAAACCTGTTGGGGTAACAATTTCGTCTGTTTTCTAAGGAATTCCATGATACCCGACAAGATGACACAATCAACACATCTTAAGAATTTCTTAGTACGGCCTCTTCGATTTTGACTTATGTATTTCTGAATACAACAATACCTTTAATTAATGCTTACTGGTAATAATTGCCACTGTTACCACAATATAGTACTTTGTTGTCTGGCATCAATGTCCTCTGCAATTGCAAAGCTGCAAGTGTGTAATAATCAATTTCTGATGTAAATAGTGTAGAGCCTTTCACAGTTAGAAATTTAAAAGATATTTGATAAAGTAGCATTTTCATATTTTAAACATATTGCTATTATTCTTCCTAAATATGATTGAAATAATGTTCTGTAAAATGTGAGTATCTTAAGGTAATAAATGATCAGATTTGGATCTGAAGTTGTACCCTTGTATGCCTTGGTGTCATGATTACGTCTCCTTGGACTTCCAAGGCCTCTGAACTAATGGAATAAAAATGATGTAAAGATGAATGTAATGAAATGAAAGTATTGTATGGCGTGCGTGCAAGCTGGTTTCAACTAGAAGACATTCTTTTTATATAGATTTTTAAAATTTCAAGACATGTAATAAATTGCGTGTGTTTTACATAAATTATTGAATATTTCCCTCTAAACGTATGTTTACATGGATTTCTTTAGTATTTTTCTTCTCTTTATTTTTCGATGGTTGACAAACTTCAGAGATTTTTCAAATCCTTCCCTTCCTGAGTACTACATCGAAAAACATGTCATCTAGATAAGTAACACCTATCAACGCTGCTAATAGGTTTTACATCACATCGGAATATTCGATATTGTGATTTAAGGTAAACGGATGACAGCCCTGTACTGTTTGATTCATGTTATTACGAGATTATGATGGTCATCATTATTGTGATGATGATGATGATGATGATGATGATAGCTTTTTTGCTATTGCTGTAATGAGCGAATAAATCGCAATAAAGTTGCTTTCATTATTTTTTTTATTTCATTGCTATTATTATTAGTGATAAAATATTTAGAGTAACTGACTGGATGTTTGTACAAGAAAGGAATAATAAATCATTGAAATTTAATTATTATTTTCCTTTTCTTAGCTATATTTTCCAATATGAACAAATAATAAATAATTGTGGAAATAATGAATAATTAATGGCGGAAATGAATGATAAAGGGTAGAAAAAAGGATAGAAATTGAATAGTGAAAACGTATAGTATTATGGAAATACTTTCTAGAGTATTTTAAATCTATTTGTAACTGTCATAAGTAATTCATGTTTGACGAAATCCTTTGTGTATTTTCAGGTTTCAAATTTTGTCTTAATCGTCGGCACTACATCTTGATAGAACAGACTTTCAAAATATAGTCGATGTACAAAGCTGACAAATATATTTTAAACAAACTACTGATAAGTTACTTAATTGGGTTACAGAGACGATTGTTATCTCGTTTCAAAACATATCTCTGTTGTTTGGTACCTGTACAACCTGAAGAGAAACTTTGCGAGAATCAAAGAGGTCCCCGGCAGGCGTCTAATATCGAAAAATCCCTTAATCTACTACAAATAAATTACTCCTACAAAACATTAAAAAAACATTTATCTTCCAAATACCAAAGACAGCATTAGAACTATCCTAACTTCATTAATGGGGAAGAGAGATTTTCTTAACTGCTGAAATTATGCTTAAAATTATGCAATCAAGACCATTTTCTATTTTTCATTCACTACAACAATTCATTATTGTAAGTATTGTAATTATGATGAAAAATGAGGTTAAAATGTGGTTTGTTAGACTGTGGTGGGACTAGACAATGAATTTGGTGGTGAAAATTCATTGACATTTCACTGATCAGACACAGATATTCTATGAACAAAAGAACTCTCTAGTCAACGTAGGATTCATGTTTGTTAAGCATGGGCAATCATTCCCGTCTTACTTGATAACATACTTTATCCTACCTTACATTTAGTTTACAAAATAATACTTTTGCCCAAGAGTCATGGAAATCATAGATCATCAATAGAAAATAGTTTTCTTGTAAAAACATGAAGACGTTCATAACGAATTGTAATATCAGATATTACAGTTAAAACCTTCTGTTACTATCGTCTGTTATTACGGCTTCTCTCTCTTGTAAACTAACACCTGCAAATTGTTTCCAGGCAGAGGAGGTCGGAGACGCCATCAGTATTGAGTTTGCTATTTCTGTTAACAAAAAACTCTCCCCTTTGTGCTGACTGTTGTTAAGTGCTCAGTGCCAGTGGTAGATCCTTCAGCTCTCTAAGTATTCGATTCCTTTTATATTCTTTCAAAACATTAGAGATATAAAGATCTTTAGAGATGCCACCAAAGATAGCAGGTAACCGGCCGACAAACAGACAGACAGACAAGTAGAGTAAATTGAATCTATTGAGACGTGGATTAAACAGTGTATCGTTAAACTAAACAATAAATTCCCCGTACAATTCTGTTTTGCGAGGTAATGTGTATTTGTTTAATTTGAATATTTATTTATTCTCATCAGTAAATTAAATATAACCATGAAAACTATCATCATAACAAACATTTTCATGTGCTTCACTAATCCGATAATTGATACTCTGTCAAGAAAATAAAAACGTTTAAGTCAATTGACATCAATTAACTGAAATTAGCTGCTTTCATTTTAATTTTACGAGATGAATATTGTGATAAGATGCTGACACTCATAAGAAATACATATCATAACACATTCAATTTGATGTAGAATGGATTTTAACTCTATTTTAAAACTATACCCATTCAATGCGGTGCCCTTTAATCTAAGAATACCAACTCTTACCTCTCAGAGAGTGAACTAAGAAGCATTCTCGTGCTTCCCTCGAAGTCCATGTTGGATCTGATTTCATTGACAATCCTTACTGACTATTTATCATTCACAATTCCAATATAACTTGATGAACCGTAATATCCTGTCATTTTCAAATCGATGTATTTTAGTGTGAGATAAACATTCCAATGAAGCTCAACATTCCCACCAAAATTAGTGCTGTTTTGTTTACAAAATCAAACACGAACTCTTCATATACACTAATTCCAACTTTACCTCCGTGTACCTGTTTTGAATACGACACAAGCAAACTTAGCTGGAGTGAATAAACTCTCAAGCGGCACCGGTGGAATGTTTTGGGCAATGATTTCTACTTCAGTGGCTCTTAGAAGTGATATTGGTCATGAAGTTAAGAGCTAATTTTATAAGTGACATAACCACTTTAGCTGAGGGTGTAATCAGAATAATTCCACATGATCAGCTTCTCTTTTGTACATCGATGTCTCATTGCCACCACTAAGTTTGATTTCACTTCACGCTGTGATACACAAACAAATTCACTTGCTCGAATTAAATGGTCTTTCCTTACGTCTCTGGGAAATTATACTTCTGTCTAGTACGAGTAATGAATCAAGCCCTCCATTTCAGAGTCGCGTCCAATTACTGGAAACATTAGGCAGACAATCCAAATCTTCTCAGTTTCTAAGTAATTTGTGGTTGGGCCTTGTTGTATTTTTCTTTTAATTCCAGCTTCGTGTATGCCATTTTAACAATGGAAACCCAAAAATTCCTCACTCTGATGGTCTACCACCGCCCAATCATGCCTTTTAGTTATCAATGAGGTTCCTCAGCCTCGTGGATTTTCGTTACAAGTATTTACAAATAGCTTGATAACAAACTGAAAAGCTATTCTTTGGGGTCAGTTTGTACGGTAGCTTAAAGAACTCAAACAGGATTTCGATCAATGTTTGCATAATGAACTACAACACTTAATCCAAACTTTCATTTGTCCTAACACAGACCTCCTAGATAAACGCCTGAACCACTTTAAGTAGCTTCCAATGAAATCTCTCTTCTTTTTCAATTTAATCAAATTCCTCTTCATTAAAACAGGCTCAACGTCATTCTGATCTCATGTTATGACCCAGCTGTCTCTATCATCAAATAAATTAACAACTAATTCTCTTTCTTTGAACTGCTATTCACGCCATATTAGAACGTTCCTTGGCTTCAAAATGAACGCAAACGATCAAGCTTTCTTCTGTGTTGATATGGGGATTTGAGAACCGAACTGATAATAGAGCGTCTTGTCGATGTCAGTAAAGTAAGTTTTAAGTAAGGCGGTAGATTGATGTTTGCTGTATAGAGATGACGTGAAATTTAAATACTTAAATATTGTATAAATAACAAGTCGAATGTATGACTATACATGCTAAGCAAAGAATTACAAATCTACAGACTGAGGGTCAAATTCCTATTTACTCTGGATCAACATTGGAGCACAGAAACGAAGAGTAACATCTCTTGTCGCGATCGGAGTTTTTCAGGGAATGTTGAGCAATAAGGAATACGAGTAGCGAAGTTAATTGTCAACACTGATACATACTGTCGAGAGCACATAAGGAATGAAACAGAACGTTAATGGGATCATGGTTAATGGTCTAGCTATTAAGCTGTGTAAGGGAGTAGTGGATTGTGGCTATGCCCTACCTCTATCACTTCGATTTTTGTTCGGTGTAAACCACAAGCTGTCAATAGCATTGATATAAAAGATATATCTCATGGTTCCGACTGCGCCCCCTCGGCTAGATTTTAAATTATGATATCTGGAGCGTTTGTTGAGTGTGATAGGGGGTCTTCAATGGACAGAATTTATCAGACGTCAACTTAGATGTTGTTTTGTCAAAGTGTAGCCTATCTTTTGAAGTTCCATAAATGACCTCTTGGTATACCATTGAAAGCTTAGATGGAGGAAGCGCGTGTAGGACACACTTGCTAAAGCTGGATTTTGGTTGTAGCTGTTCTACACTATAACTGGAATAAAAAAGACCACATCGTGTTTATGATACTAATGGCATTGGATATAATTTTAAAGTGCAAATATTGCAGCTTTATTTGATGCATAAATAATTTGCATACCTTTCCATACACACGTCTGAACATTCTTACTTAAGATATTTCTCACAACAAAAATATATCTTGTAACCTTTCCAGAACTTGAACCTTGACCACAAAAACACTACGTCGTTTCTGACGAGAAAATGTTTCTATTGAAACAGCTATCTTTTAAAAACTACCAGTACAACGAATCTGTTCATTCCGAGGTGAGCTTTGGCCATGAAGCGATGAAGGAATGATGTAGCAGATAGACACAAACAGAGGACAGACAAGACTAGATTTATAGCTCATCGTTATGCAGTACATGTTGAAAAATAATACACGCACGCGTCACGGTCATTGGGGGTAAGAACCATGGTTATTTATTAGACGTTCTTGGCAAGTGTATTTAAGGGAAATTTTATGTCTATAATAGTTCACGTAACTTTAGCTAAAAGACCACTCTTCACAAGTATCTTTAAGAAGTAATCTAATACTGTCATGCTTAATTCATACAAGAGTCATTTTAAAAAAGCTTTATCGTTTGAGTCGTTTGTATCGTTTCTATATTCATCATGCAGAAGAGGAAGAAGACATGGGTTTACGCACTGGCTGTTTAGTATTACTTCAGCCGATCACAACTAATTAAACCAGTCGAGGACTACTGTATATATGCCATACTAAAATATGTACGGAATGTACGACTGCTCAAGAAGATGGGTGAAAGGAGACTTATTTTACATTAAAATACACCGTGATCTAAGCGTGGTAACAAATGATGAGGCAAGTATCGGTACATTTGTTTACAATTTACGTCATACACTATTGTACTAACGGCGATCTTGCACAGTGTGAAAACAAATGCAGTAAGATCTTGCAAAACAGATGACGATTAAAGCTGAAGGCTAATCATGAGAATAATGATGCAGTAATTATGAAATTATACAAAATAACTGTTTAGATATAGGCCTAGTTCTCTTCGTGAGAGGTTAAGAGTACGTTGGCAACTTCCGTTCCACAAGCGTAACTCAACCGTCTCACATCTATATGAGCTACAAAATCAAGTGAAGCACTAGAACGAATCTTTCTACTTAAAAACAAAAATTCAGGAGTCACACCCATTGCAGAATGTGGAGTGCTCCTCGAAGATGCAAGATACTGTAAGAGTATCGAGTGAAATAATTCAGCAGTCAGTTTGCGTCCATGTGACAACACTTTAAGGGCTGCCTTGATATCATGATGGACCCTTTCTATATCGCCGTTTGAGGCAAGGTTGTACAAGGCTGTCCTACTATGCTTAATAGCAAACTTAGTTAAAAAATCAGCAAATTCCTAGCTAGTAAACTGAGAGCCGTTATCTGTAACAATATTACTAGGATAACCATACCAGCAAAACAATGACATCAAGAACTCAATAACTGTGTTGGTCACTACTTGACTGCTAGACATTACTTCTACCCATTTAC
>JAAAKL020014750.1:0-11798 GCA_010016065.2 Carybdea cf. marsupialis auct. non (Linnaeus, 1758)
TCGTGATCAGCATACTAAAATTAGCTAGGAAAGTGGGTTTTCATCCGATCCTCAAAAATCGTGTTGACCAGTGTTATTTAATGAAGATAAATGATCTGGAGTTCAGAAAAATCTAACTGGAGGAGACATTTTTCCAATGGTAACTAGGATTAACATACATTTATTTCTCGTATATTCTCCAGGAAAACTCATAAAGCAAAACGTATCTATCAGTGTTATATAAGATAACGTTTTTGCTTTCGCTACATATTACCATTTTTACGTAAGGCATAATTTTACCATGTTCTGTGCTTATGATGTAAGGGTCTTTGGCACAACTTTCATTTGTTTAGTATGCTGTGATCGTACAAAAGCTCAGTAGCGATAAATAAAGGCACTCTGATAGAATCCTAAATACTGTGCTATGTATTTCTACAAAGTGATTTTATGAAATATCTCTGCAATCCAAACATCTATGGCAAAGATTAAAATATGCATCCTATTAGAAACGGGATTGATCGTTAAACAAGCACTTCGCAGATATACAGAAAGTACAGAGTGGCAGATTATATTTTTACGCTTTCTGCCAGACACTGGTCAAAGCAATCGTCTGAACTTAATGCAAAATACTTTCGCGGAGAATCCTTATCTTGCTTTCACTGCAGTCCATTGCAATGACCAGTGTCTGGCGAAAATGTTTAATAAAAACAATCCGCTACACAATATTTATGTTTTTGTCCACTCTTGACTTTTTGAAATATGGTATCTATCCATATTTCCTCATCTACTATCTACATCTTGCTCTTTACAAGAAATACTTGATGAAAAGCATACAACAATATAAAACTAGTTTAAAGATGATTATTTAATACATGACATTGTAAATAATACAAAAAAACCCCGATAAAACAATCAGAAATTTCTATGCTAACAGTTTCGTCCCGAGGACAGACAAGATCTGCAACTCTCTGTCTTCCGACTGGTTCCCTTTTACTTATGATCTTGACACTTTTAATTCTTATGTCAATCGCCATCTTCTTGGAAATCTTTAATTTTTTTTGGCCTTTAATTACATCTATTTTTCTGTTTACTTTTTATTTCTTCTTCCTTCAAACTAACTCAATACCTTGAAGCGGCATCCCTGCCATGTATTCAGTGAAATATTAAAATAGTATAAAATGCTATAAATAAAAAAATAAAATAAAGTATTTGTTTCATTTACGCAATTATTATGATAATGAGAAATCCTTTACACCTATGAAGCGGCATCTAGCTATGATAGCAGAGGCATGGATCCCTCTGGCCTCTATTATCCATGATTTGTTGTTCTGAAAACAGCCGCGATTGTAAGCAGGCCGGAAATTCCAGCAATGATTTGCTCTATTTAAATGTACTTTTCTAGTAATGATGCCAGTCAATAAAAGCACTAACAGAAAGCAGGAAGATGAAATTCAATTGCACCAAAGGTGCTTATTGTATTTTTCAATAGATTAATAATCTTACTCAAATGACATTTGACATCATTTACTTACGGAGATGTAAACAAAGCAAGGGCTGACAGTAAGGATGTCATGCCATAAAATTGCTGCCTTGTTTTGACGGCAACAAAATAGTCAACTGAAACATCAAGGGATATACTAAGAAAAGGTGGCCTACATTGAGATACCTGGGGCATAGATCTGGATAGCAGAAAAGAGAGAAAGGTATTATGCTTAAAAGAAAGCCAGGAGATGATAGGTATCATTGGACACGAAGTTGTAAGTCAGACAGTTTTGTGTCTGAGTGTGATAGAGTGTCGTAGGATTACAGTTCTGATACTGCAAAAAAGTTATTATAAAGTTGATCTGAACAGAAGAAGCAAGGGAACGGCAGTGTATGCAGTGTCGTGTACGTCAATCAGGTAGTTTTAAAATAGAACAAGCATAGGCTTTAAAATTGCCAGATAATTGCGGAGAGGAGAAAAATTTGAAGGCAAGTTCTATCAAGCAAGGCATTTTTATATCAGTACACTCATTTATCATAAGGAAAATCAAATGGGGCTAAGAACTGGAAGTATTTTGGTCTGTGTTCCCAACCTTGTACACTTTGCAAAGAATCCTAACCAACAAAAAATAGGAAAGGGTAGAATATCAGTATCTTTGTATATAGTTTCTCAAGGATTATCACTAGTGGTAATAGTCTGGTCTATCAAATATTATTTAAAGGTGAGTATAATTTTATAATTTATATACAATAATATCAATATATCATTTGCATCTTCATTTTTTTAAAACTCTAAGTACAATTTCTGAAATAAATATTTCAGACCCATCGTTTTTTAACATTTGCTCTCACCCTGCCTAACAGTCTCACTCTTCTACTGAGTCAGATTTTCCTTCAATCGCAGCATCTGCCTCTTCTGAATATTCTCTTCTCATTAGAGAAAGTCCCAGTCTTTCCAAATTTAAAGCACTAGTTGGCTTAGAGTTCCCCTATTGCTTTTCTAATTTCGTATTTCTTTTCTCGAATTTTCTACTTAATTTTGACAGGCAATTTAGTGCTTACGTATACGTAGATCATTTCATGTTAAACTTGTTACACCTTGAGGATAATGTGTTTACAGCATCCAAAGCTTGGATGTTTAGTACTTGGTTTTATAGTCACACGTAGTCCAAACATGCTATAGTTGTACGTTCTTTGCTTCTTTAACAAGGATTGAATTCCACCGGAAATTCATTGCTGATACACACTGGGTTACTTGATGATAAGAGCACATGGCTCCAGTTTTAGCCTGACGTTTTTTATTTTGTTTCTTACTTTTGCATTTGAGTTTGCCGTGCACAGTAGTGTCACGTGTTTGATAAATAATTTGAGTCTTTGTGCATGATGGATATCGTATGTTGGATTTGTACCTTAAGTTCTCTTTTCGGTAAAGGAAATAAATTTGAAGTGATGACGTCAATTTTGGTAAGTATAATATGTAAAGTGTAGCGGGTGAACTAAATAGATGACATTAAAAACTGATACTGGTCTTGGACTGATTCCATTATAATGAGTTTGTAAAATCCTTGTTTTGATACTGTTTTGCTTTTTTTTGTTCTTTCGCAATTATCGCTGGTATTTCAATTCTTTTTCTTATGTTTTTATTGTATTCACCCTGATCAAGGCCGAAGCCATTACCAGGAACGAGTTACTTTTCCTTTTCGGATGACAATCTATTCATGCTTACTTTTTATGCTTGATATTCCTGTTTATTCATGTATGTATTCCTCCCTCTGTCCTGTCTCTCGAAACATTGTTTCCCACTTCACGAGAGCAGGTGACAGAGCACAGTACCTCCGGGATCGTGGCCGGCCAGCTTTGGGTCGCTTCGAACTCACAACCCTCGGAGTGTGCGTCTGACACTCTACCACTATGTTATGAGGTTATGATGAATCCCAGCCTACCTTGTTTCTTAGTTTGTTCTTATTGTTTGGAAAAATCTAACTCTGAAGTTTCTTATAAAGTTACTTTCATAATGAAACGAATAGTGTAGGTAAGTTGTTATCACGACTACCTCCTTCCTCGGGGGTAGAAAAAGTGATGGTCTTGGTGTACCACAAGTATTATTCGTTCTTGCTTCTCATAGACCTCCACCTTCTGTTTCTATGTGTTGACAGTTAAGAAGAGATACTGTCTGTGATAACAGTTTCATTTGAAACCAATGTCCTGCTATATTTCCATGTTAAATATTTATATTATAAAATGTAATTGCTAATCCGGTCCATCTCTTTCAATGTTTGGTTAAAGATTGGAGATGATATATATGCAATGTCATCTATGCAGACGTCTTCATGTATGCATACAGAGTATTTGATCTACGTGATACGGTAGTGTTTATTTATTGATACTTATCATGTCCCGTGTCTTCCTTTAGTGCTTTACTTATATATTGCTCTGCACTTATGCATTGAGTACTCTTGCGGATGGTTATTTACTACATATATTTGTTATATATATGCCATATATAGATATATTTATATATATATATATGTGTGCGTGTGTAGATATGTAAAGGAAATTTGGTTTTCAGGATTACTTAATGTACATATGCACATTACAACTGAAAAAGAAGAAGTAAAATAAAGAAAACAAACTATATCTGTGGCAGTATTAATCATAGATATAATAGTAGTACTAATGATTCTGTTGCGAGGATATTCACAGCATGTTGATCAGCAGTACCAAGAATGACAAAGTAACGTTTGCCGCAAATTTGATATATGTTATATACACTCTATATGTATTCAAACATATATCTATATATGACAATCTGACAAAGTATTTATTGAAACATTATTTACAGTTTGTTAATTCTCTGGTAGACTATATAGAATTGATAAACATGGAAAAATTATTGATAGATTCTATACACATCTAAGTATATATAATACCAACAAGTCTCAACTCCTTTTTTACGGTCCTCGAAGATAGGAGCTGGCATGTTTACAAGCAGTGACAAAGAAAAAGTAAGGGTTGTTTAAATGACTTGTTTCGTTTTTTAAATTTTATATACATGTACAAACATATATATATATATATATATCTTTAGACTTGACGACGGTTTTTAACCGAAAGGTAAGTGTCTAGCCTTAAGTCATTTAAAAGTTTTATTATACAGTTTTTGATTTCATTTTTACGCCGATTTCAGTTGTTTATATATGGACAAATATGATTTAAATAGTATAAGATTCAATAAAAATGAAGTGCTTTCACGGCGCTGGCGGGGATCGAACCTAAGACCTCCCACACCGAAAACGAAGACTTTACCATTGCACTAAACAGTGGAATAGTGAAGTCGACAATCCGCGAAGTCGATCCCTAATTCTCGCAACCAGCAGCAACCTAATCTTCGTTTCGCTGTTAGCTTCATCAGTGCCATTGCATATATATAAGCAGTATTCAAAATATATGTAATTCATGACTGCTGATGTGTCTACCTGAGTTCTTGTATATATAAATGTGTTTTGAAAAGTCTTCGTTTTCGGTGTGGGAGGTCCTGGGTTCGATCCCCACCAGCACCGTAAAAGCATTGCATGTTTATTGAGTTCTGTACAAATGTGTGTGTGTTTATATATATATGTTTTACATATAAAACCAGGAAACAGAGATTAAAGCAGCTGTACAGACGCAAATTAAATAATTTAGAAGAACTAAGGCTTTGGAGCAAGCTTTCGGAATGTTTCAATTCCTTCTTCAGGCTAAATATGACGAAATAGGCTGAAAATGGGATATCAACCGAGAAAACGGTGCTAAAATTTGCAGGCAGCTTGGTCTTTGAACCCACGACGTCATGACCAGAAGACAAGCACCATTGTACAACACTAATACATAAATATATATATATATATATTAATAATATAAATGGTAAAAAAGAAAACAATATTAATTTAAACAAGGTTTTCGAGTCTTCGGCCCTTCGTCAGGTTTGAAATTTATATTATTACAAGACTCTTACCCTTGAATTTTATATATATAGTATATAATATATATGGGAGTCTTGTATATATATGTATGTCTGGATAAGATATATTATATATGATGAATGCATATATTTATATATGTATATTGCTACCCACGCATACCTGGATTGTCTCTAGCTGTATAAACTAAAGTGAAACTACGCAAAATTTGATTATAGGCCTAATCAAGAAACACTAATAGCAAAGCTAATTTACATCTTTCATAACATCGACAAATGATAACTTGTTATGATGATTCTCTGATGGACCTAAATAAATATAAACACCTCTGCTTATGTTTTTCTAAGTATTCTCGTCATTTCAGCTGCGAGGTACAGAATTTAAGATAGGTCAAGGTTCCTTACCTCCCGTGTATTCACCTGGCACACTAACGGCGATTCTCCATGCTCAGCACTAGAGTCATCCTCATCAAACGGCTATGATGTAGTTTAGAGAATGACTCCTTGAATCATTTAAAGTTCTAATTTCCTCACTTGATAAAGCAGATGGCTTGTGAAATATACTGCAACGCTGTGACCAAACGACGAATCACCGGAGATATAGTGTTGTTATATCGCTGAGAACTTTCTTTGAGTACAACATCAGTGAACCTTAACAATTCTATTGTGATTTCGCAGTAGGCCTACCAAACTTCAATTCCACTAGTCCACTTATTATATCCAAAGCAGTTTACATACTTAAAGACTTACTATGGATTAGCTTGCAGTTAAGAAAAGAAGACTTTACCTTTTCCACGTTGCCTGTCACCTGATGATAAACACTTTTGTATTTTGTTCGACGTTAATAAAACCCATGTGAGGTTAGTAACGTAATGAATGATAACCACGTAGTTGGATATTGTTTACTTTCAGGCTTTTAATGAACAGCGAAGAAATAAAATTGTGCACTGGATCCATAGTGGTATCCTACACTGTACCTTTCTATACCAAGTTGCATTTTAATCGAACATGGCATCCTACAATATACAATGCACCACAATCTTACACTGTACAATAATATGGTATGTGAAACTATACTATACTGCCATATTATATCAAGATCTACAGTACTACGTCATGCATCATACATCTTCAAATATCTAGTATTTCTTAGATTAAAAGAAATATAAAGTAAGATACAATCACATAACTTTGTGTTGTCATCACAAAGGAATCACAGTATTCTACCTTAAAATGTCAGAATTTGGATTTTAACAACTTCACTTGCTAACAACCCGTCTACTCCTTCTACAGGTTCAAAAAGGGGTTCCAATTGATTTGTTAGCATTTCCATTCGAATCCTACTATCATCTGTGCAGGAGGAGTGCTTTTGTGCCCGGTTTGCTCGCAAATTAATGGCAGCATTGAAATTACAGTCTCTCTAATAGGATGACGATGTATCGAAAATAGTGGAGTAAACTCTGCAATGAAACACGATTATTAAAATCATCAAATGAGAATTTAATGTATTGTCTTTTGTTGACGATAGATAGTCGCGTTGAAAATCCATGCAGATAGTAAATATTTTACACGGCCAAATAGTCATGTGATATCTAAACAAAGAACATCGTTGGCAGATCGGCAGAACTTGGATAGAGCGGATTTCGTATGAAAAATTGTGAAAGCAAAAGATTTTGCAAGACGTTAAACATTGCAAACAACGAGAAATGAAATTATCCCCAAGTTTTCGATGATGATGATAATGATGAGGGTGATACTAATGATAGTAACAATTTTCCATCGTAGGTCCATATAGCTTTTCTCCTAAACTTGCAAATGGAGGTTTCCTTGGATGGCATTTAATGAAGGTAGGAAATTGCTCGTGGGTTTAACCTAGTACATAAACGCTCTATTATGTACGATATTTCGACAGAAAACACAAAAAATCCGAAAGCAAGCTCATTGGCTTAGAATGTATCTGACGCACGTGGCAATTTAAAAGTAGCCAATGATTGACTCTAGCATAATTTCTGACATTCATGTCATTAGGATTATTTCTTCGGACAAAACTAACCTATCTTTGCACGTTCCTAAAAACACTATCAAGTCAGTCTCTGAATTTACGAAAAACGTATTTCATTTTAGACAATGTCATTGACAAAATAATGAAAGAATGCTAATGTGAACTAAGATGTACTCGAAATCAAACTGACGCTCTTGAACTAAGAAGCAAGATACTCTCTCAGGTCTGAATGATAAACTCAAGGAAGCATCATTTATAAAGGACAAGGTATTGCGAAAGACAAGACGTCAGCTGTTGAAATCAAATTAATCGGTTCCCGCGTGAACAGGGAGCAATTTCCACAATGAAATTTAAAAGATGACACAAGATGGGACTATGTTGTTGCGTTTTTTTCTAATACTGACAATGACCAAGACATCATACGGCAATTATCTTATTTGAGAAATGATCCTGAAGTGCAGAATAGAGAGAAATGGTAATTTCAATCAACGTGCTCTTCGAAATCAAGTTCAATGTAAGATCTGTCGATACTAGAAGGAATGTGTACTGTTATATTGACACCAGAGACTTTCTTGATCAAGAGATCAGCTAAGTTACCAGGAAAGATTGCGACAGTGACACGTTGCCAGTGACACGTTGCTAGTGACGCGTTGCCAGTGACTTGAATGCCTCTCTTCTTGTCAGGAGGTTTAATGACAGTTTACAAGTGACTAGGCGCAGTTTCATATTTGCGTTCTCTGCAGTGAACTACGTAATGGGACTAAATGAACAAAGTAACAAAATATCAACTACGAGCTGCCAATTATGTAAACACATGATGGCACAAAAAATCACATTGGCACTTACAAAACGTGAAGAAATTGGGAGAGTTTCAGGATAGGAAGTTCCAGAATTGAATGGAATGGAGAATCATTGGGACGGCAGAAATCAGTTTGATGACATGTTACGTACTGACGTTAAAGCAAAGACACTAAAAGAGAGGTGACAAGCAAGAGGAAAAGAAGTACGAGCAACACCAATAAAATCAAGACAACAATAAAAGCATCAATAGACAACAACGATGATAGGAATGTCAACGAAAACAAACCACGATGAGCCATGACAATCAAAACATCAAAAACACAAACAACCGTAAACAATGCAAAGTAAAAACAAATGACAAAAACAACGACAAGCAATCACAATCACCACAAAAAATGACAAAAACGACGATTAACAACGCAGAAAAACAACATCAAGAAATAAATAAATAATCTCAGCACAGATAGACAAAAAGGACCAAGAACCTGAAGTACGAGGTCCAAGCGATGTTTATAAAATATAAGTGAACTTTTTGTTTGATTCCCAACATATATTTTGATCCCATCTCTGACATTTTACAATTTTATTCTATTTCATACAAATAATTACAAAATGAGGAAACCTCCTTAACGTTCCATTTTATATACGTTATATTTTACCACTGTACACATTTGCCAAATATTGCAGCTCTTTAAACTAAAAAGCCCTTTTACATTACAAATTCCATTTATTTCCGAGTATATACAAATATTTACAACAAATACAGATGAAATAAGGTCATAATCATCCTTCGCATTCTTAAAATGTCTCCATTTTTGCACTTTACAATAGATTACTTTAAGTGTGACGTCGTAATCTATAAAAATCGTAAGTTCGACAAAATTGTAAGCTAGATAATACATTAAGAAGTGAAACCGATAACGTGAATAAACGTTGAGGTACATGCTTCAAGTTTGAAACATCTCTACCAAAACCTTGTTATATGAATACGGTCGATATCTTGAACTGAACAAAATTACGAGTAACATCATAAGACCATATGTAGATTTAACCCTTTACGACCAATTGGGGACTGGACGCGATCACTGAGATTGAGAAAAAAGGTGTTTCCATGATAAGAAAGTTTCATGACGTCATCACCTTAGTGCTCTATTTAAAAAAGCAACGTAACACTTTGAGCGGAGCAATAAGTTAAGAGAGGTATGTCAGATTGTGTTATCTGGATCTACAAATTGATAATAAACTACTAAAATACCAACATCTTCTAGCAAATCAGTAAGTCCTATTATGTTGGCAGGTGTTCATTTTATCAGTCTACAACGCCGTCTTGTACTCAAATCGATTCTTCTAAGGCTAGCTGTTAATCAAATAATCTGAACATCTTCCTCGTTTTTCTGAAATATCCCTTCCAGCCAGTTTCCTGCAACTCCAACCGTTCAACCCACGTTTCGTTTGGGGAAAAACATTAAATCATTAAAACTGGATGGTTGGGAAGAAAAAGGAAATCTCTCTGACCATCAATAAAAAAGAAAAAAGAAGCATTGTCACCTAAACCCTTTCAGGGCATCAGTTTGACACCGATTGTGGCTCACTGAAACGTGGGCCACTTAAATGCCTTTCCTAAAACTCTGTTATCTAACGACAACTACAGGATCGATGGAGGATAAGAAAGCCTAAAGTAAATGGGGACATTCAAAGTTAAGTTACAATAGTGAAAATGAGTTTAACTTGTTGATGTGTACGAAAAGCGTAGCTAACTATTTCCTTAAAGACCCAAGAAGTAGGAATTCGATTATGATAGTGTCAAAGCGTGAATACAAAATCTCTTCAGGTTTTATCAGAAATTTATCTACCTTTGTTTTAATGTAGCACGATTTTTCGACATGAGATCGACTTGTAACGTCACAGTTTCATGTGGCCAAAATTGCTGTCTTATCTATCATTTAGAAGAGAAGGGCAAAGGGATTTCAGTGAAGAGAATTTTAGACCGTAAGGAGCCACCATTTCTTGGGGGTACAAAACCCCACCTCTCCTTCATATCAAATAAATCCCAAACCTCACTTATTAGAGACAGCCTTTAATTTTCTCATCATTCTAACAGTACGTCTCTTCTTAAATAAAATATATTCAACAAAGCAAGTGAAAGTGTCAATAGTCGTCACTTTAACAATGGAGAAGTCGATCATGTACTGAAAGTGTGAGAACGTATATGTACATATCCACGTGTCCAATATGTGAAAACGAAGAGTAATAAGTTCTAAAGGAAGAGAGTTTCTCAGGTGTCTAAATCATGAAGCACTCATCCAATATTGCAAGGTATTTAAACTGGTACAAACGCCAGTAACTACAAAAAGTGAATTTTTTTCATCAATTAACTCACTGAGTTGTTCTTCACCAGACTCCTTATTCTGCAAGTCGGAGAGCAATGTGGATCTTTACAGCTTAGTGGCACAGCAGCTTTTCAATCACCAATTACAGGTATCAAAACAGATTTGATTTTATTGGCCGCTTGCCTCGGTATGTTATTCCTCTACACCAGTATTCCCCTTGTATGCTAGGCCGTGCATCCCACCTTTCACGGGATGATGCAATATTCCTGCTATATTTAAAAATTAACCGGACCTACGGTTCCGCATGTAGGGCAAAAAGATGTCCGATCTACAAATGCGTTGATGCGGTTCGCATCAATGACATCCCTGAAAGGCTCTGTTATGCTGGGTCCCATGCCCTTCTCTGTCCACGCAGACAGCCGTTGTGTCATTGCGTCACCTTTTCCAGGTCTCATAGAGTGCTCCTTGAAATAATCCACGGTGTCTTTTGATAATCGTGCATATGTCCATCTGACCTACGATAAGGACAGATCGACAAAAAATTACTTACGAAAGTGGATCGTGTTATAGCTCATGAACGAATAAATGTTCAAATGATCCCATAGAGCGTTACATATATCATAAATGGCTGAAAAGGCTGGTGTAATCCACGTTTTCGAGTCCTAGTGCAACTTTCTCATTTGTTTGCATAAAATGTAATAAGAAATAATGAACGCTAATGAGTTTGAATGCTACTTTATTGCCATGTGAGCATAACTTTTCAGTGGATGTTTGAGTAGCGTAGCCTGAATACTATAAAGAAGAATCAGTGCTTACGATACTTGTTGATATTATGATCAAAATGATTCTGACGATGGGAATGAAAAAGTTGTTGTATAAAGGTAACCGTGATAAGATGGATAATGATGATTACGATAATGTTTATAATGACGGTGCCGAAGCTGATAGTAATGCTGATGACCATAATGATAATGATGATGATGATGATAATGATGATGATGACGAGGAAGACGATAATGATGATAATGATGATGATGATGATGATGACGACGACGATGATGATAATGATGATGATGATGAAGACGATAATGATGCTGCTGCTGCTGCTGCTGCTGCTGATGATGATGATGATTATAATGATGATAATGATGTTGAGGATGATGATGATGATGATGATGATGATGATGATGGTGATGATAATGATGATGATGATGATGATCATGATGATGATGGTGAGGGTGATGGT
>JAAAKL020014751.1:0-11797 GCA_010016065.2 Carybdea cf. marsupialis auct. non (Linnaeus, 1758)
AACATGGAACAATAATCTACTGTCATTGTAATTTAAAGTCAATTATACACCTTGTTTTTAAATATAAGAATTTGATGTATACACTTGAACATTTTAATTAAAATAAGTACCTATAATTGGAAATGTCATTCTACTTGATTTAAACACTTGTCATATGTTGTTCTACATTTCAAGAATATATTCACCATGTATGCCCAATATACTATAATACCCAATGTTTCAGCTGTACCTATTGCTCCGGATTGAATTCAGATAGATCTTTTTAGTTTTAAATTCATTTGACTTACTTAAAATATGTTAGCAATAGCGTAGACTCATTTGTATGGCTTTCGTATAGCATACTGGCTATGCAATTGAATAGATTCTTGTATAGTGCCCTAGCTATTCTGTACACTTGAGGAAAATATCATCAAGTACCATAAATGCCTACTTACACTCACTCACTTACTTACTTACATATAAACAAAATATAAATAACTATCATGTGGTTGCTTAATACCTTGGTAGCCAAATTTTTAAATTAGTTTCAGGATTTTTGCAAGTTGTGAACATGAAAGTTTGAGTTTCCAGAAAAGTATAAGAAATTATTCTTTATCAGTCATTCAGCTGAATAATGCTTCACCAAATATTTGGTATTCATTTTTTTGTGAGTGAAGTATTTGCACTAGATGGCTATTATGCTAGCTTGCCCTCTCTGATATACTTTACCAATGCCATCCTGCACACATACGTTAGTTTGTAGCTTTGTATGAAATCCACTTGTTGCACAACTGTTGTTCAATTGCATTAGCAAGGGCACACAGGACTTCATTTGTGTATCATATAGCTGTTGAGGAATCTGGTACAGGCAGAAAGCTATCCAGTACTGCATACAAATATTCGTCAGGTAAATCTGTTATTATATAGGTTGAGACTATAAAGTAGCTGAAGATATCTGGTTCTGCACAACCTATACTCATGAGTTTTCGCCGATGTGATCAACTTGTTTAGGCTAGACACATCAGGTCAAAAATTAACTAGAGTCCAGTCTTCAGGCTGGGGGAGTTTGAAATTCTGGTCAATTCCATAACTCCACAATTGTAAGTGCAAAGCATTGACCTGTGATGTAGGCACTTAAGTGAAGTGAGTTAGTTCTAACCAAAGGTCAACTAAACTTATACAATCGTTTGTTAGAAGTTGATTTGTGGTACAGAACTCGAAAATTGTGTTGCATAACGGATTCATTGTGTTGGCTGTGATTGACAGCACTTCAATTTTCAATGTGTCCTCTCATTCCCAATGTATTCCTCTAGAAAGTGACTTTCATTGAATGCAAATTTTCTGGTTTATGTCTAGTGATAATGTGTAGGAAAATGAACCCGTTATTCATCACAATAAATATAAGAGAGACCACAGGAATCACATATTCTGATGTCACACTACCATAAGTTACATGACACTCGAACTACATCGAGGCGATGTTCTCAAGACGGAATATTTCAGAGGTACCTGACGTTTTATGGGCCCACTAGCTAAAATGTGGAAGCTGAGAGGATACTTGTGTATAACCATTGTATTTATTTAGTTGTCTATTTATCTTATAGCATTTTAAAACGTTGTAAGAATGGCCCCTGAATCTCCTTGAATCTTGGTGACTAACTTTTGCCCCTGGAAATCCTGAAAAATGCCCTAAAACCGTGCCATAACAGACTAGAGGAAATGCAGAGGGAACACTGGACGATTCTGTTCAAAATAATTTTCTTTGCGCTTGCGTGCAAAAGACGCTTTGTTAACGAGGAATGCTGTTGTTCACCATTGACGAAATATGTTTTATTCCTTGCTAAGGCAACTTATACTTCTTTTTATTAGTTCTTTGTTCATCTCCTTATTATCCAGGCCTGATACCTTAGAGGTAAAAACTTAGTCGGTGATAAGTGACTAAATTTTTTGCTACTGACTAAAGTTTTTACCGACCAAAAGATTTTACCGACAGATATTTTATACGGACTTTTCCCCGACAGATATTTCCATCATCAAAGTTTTTCACCCGCAAAACCATTACCGACGTTTGACGTTATGAAAAGAAAGTGGATCATTTTGTTCTCCTTTAACATTTGATATTTTTAAAATTTTCCCTTTGGTTTTTGAAAATATAAATGATGAAGATTTCATAAACTTATTATTTTGTAGGAAGGGAACTAATAGAGTAAATATCATTATTGAAATGTACAGAAATATTTAATTGTGTATAAAACAATTTTTTCACCATTGTATGCAAAGCTAAATTTTTAGTTGGCAAAAGGAAATTTTAAAATTTTACTCGGTAAAAAGTGACTAAATTTTGACTTAGTGACTAAAGTTTTGCCGACTAAAGTTTTGACCGACCAAAGTTATTACCGACTAAGTTTTTACCTCTAAGGTCCCAAGTTTTTGTAAGGGACGAGTTAGATTCCTTTCTGGAGGTCAGACAAGCGGCCACCGAAGTTCAAACAAGATAGAAACCGTTTGCAGATTCAAATCTATTCTCAAAATGAAAACGAAGCTTACGGTGCTTCGTGTGGCACGAACTCTTTTCATAAAGGTTTCAAAGGAGGCTTGTTCTACTGTTTCCTCTGCCCGTTTTTTTTCTATGATGTCATGTTCCTTGAAAATGGGGAAATACATGGACTAGTATCCAGAAATCTGTGGGAGTGGTGAATGTGTGGTGGTTTGAAGGGTCTAGACTATTTCTATTGTTTGCGTCCAACCTATATCTAGTCGTCCAGGGAATGATGTATGATCATTAAAAACGTTATCTGAATGGACACTAGAACACCGGGAAATCTCCTGGAATCTTACTTTGAGATAATATTAAAAACCTTTGATGACAGACATTTTGCATGGGAATTACTTATTAGAGGAAGCACTCGACTGTACGCTCAAGTTTATCTCGTTTTAAAATCGTAAGAAAAGATAAAAAGTATAATCTTACTTACTTGAGTCGGGTTTTGGTAAAGAGGTCTCCTTGATGGCAGAATTCGACATTTGTTCTATCCTTTGTACCAATTTGGAATACGATCTAAGTGAGGCAGCAGGAACTGCTGCAGTCTTTAATTTATTAAGTGTCGCATTTATTTCCTTAATTAAAGAAGCATTTTCGGGATTTGCAAAAATCTCCGATTTTGCCTTCGTTGAAGAACTATTAAAATTGAAAGTCACGCTCTTGTTTTTATTTTTATTTTCTTTCATTAAAGCATTTACTTCTTCTTCTGCCTTCTTGCTTAAATCCGTTAATGGCTTAGCTTTGCTTCCCACATCCTTAATTCTGGAAGCGTTCTCGCTGTCGGTAGCTTCCTCGTCCTCTTCTTCCTTTCGGATCGATGCTGCTGTTATGTTAAAGTGTAAAAAGAAATCGATAAGTTGCGATTCAAAACTGAACAACCACTAAATTCAAAAGCGAAACATAAAGAATATCAGCCTTGGGTAAAACAGTTAGACTGTCAAACCTCCGCCCGCTCTTTTTACAAGATCTTGCCGAATATCATAAATATTTTCCTTTTAGTCCTAAGTTTTGAACAATGACGTAGTTTGACCTCTTTTACTCGCAGGAGTAATTTGTGTTTCATTATTATGGACATGATATGCACATTAGGAAACTACAAAAGCATTCTACTAAATGCTTGCCTTCAAAGACATTATACCTCCACGTTAGGAAGATCAATCCGAGGTTTTATGTTAATGAGTGAACAAACTAAATCTGCGTCCTTCGTTACCATCCGACGCACTGGGGCAAGTGTCTCACAATTCTCCGAACCAATATAAACTGCTTTGCTAATGCGTAGGGAAATTGATGACGTCACAAATCAAAAGTTTTAGAAATAGTACAATTTGACTCCAGAAATCGAAAGGCAAGCTTGGAATAGGCTGTTTTCCAAAGTAGCAGACCTGTTGTGTATACATTGTTTAAACTAGAAGCGTTTGATTCTCAAAAATCTCTGGTCAAAACTCTGTTAATATTCCTTAGTTCCTTACTTTAGTAACCAGCATTAAACAATAGGGTTTGTTAGAGAGATTCAAAACTTTGAAAACTGATATCTTCGTGTTGGGAAAGGGCATCACTCTGAATTTTGGTCATTGAAGTTCATACTAATAGGGTAAAGTGAAAATTAAGTTTTTTCTCCTTAATTCAAAAATGTTCAAAATCATGACGTCACACTTTTTCGTGTATTCTAATGTTGGATTTCGGTGAAGATCGAATCCACTAACACCGGAATGC
Source organism: Carybdea cf. marsupialis auct. non (Linnaeus, 1758) (assembly GCA_010016065.2). Lineage (NCBI taxonomy): Eukaryota > Metazoa > Cnidaria > Cubozoa > Carybdeida > Carybdeidae > Carybdea > Carybdea cf. marsupialis auct. non (Linnaeus, 1758). Next base: position 4,235 of record JAAAKL020014751.1, read on the forward strand.
TAGTGAAAAAGGATTTGTTGAACATACCTCCTCCTTTAGCCTCTTCAAGTTCTATTTCCTTAGATGCTATCAGAGCTGCAAGTTTCAAATTCTTGATAAGCAGTCTCTTAATAGCATCAGTGCGTCTAGCAGCCATAGAATTGGAACTGTGTGATTTTTTAGCTTGCTCTTCCTCCAGCTCTTGCAGCTTTTGTCGAAGTAACTTCAAACGGTCTTTGAGCTTCTTCAGTTTAACACGATGCTCTTTCTGTGCATTGGCTTGCACCTGTAGGGCTGTCTCAGCGGCTTCTCCAGGGGATGGTTTATGGTCATCGCTATCATTCGGTTTGTCACTGGCATGTGCGTGTATCGTTTGGCCAGGCTGGAAATGGAGTGCCGGCAGTTGCATCAGATTTCCGAAATCACCGAATTGGTTCTCTGATGTCTCTGAACCTTGTCCTCCAGACAGGGATGGCATTTCATCCGGAGCATCTGAAGGCTGTGCATCATTGGATTGCTAAGGAATCAAAGATTAAATACCTTGATGAACATGTCAGTCGTATATTCAATTAAGCCTTGATAGGGACCACTTCATTAACAACGCGACTCTAAAAAGCGTTTACATGTACATAATCAAAATGATGCACTCTTAATTTCCATTTAATTTAACCTCACTAATGCGACTATCCTACTACTGAGTCGGCAAGCAACTTCAATTTCCTCATTTCCTCAACTGTCTAAAAATTCAATTGGGACCTCGGTAAACTCCCCGAGGCTCAATAATGTTCGCCAACATGATCAATGAGGCCGGGTGTCAAGTGTTGCTTGACAAGTGGCACTTGTCAAGTGGTATGAAACGAATTGAAGGCAATGCTTACTTTTTGGCAGAACAGGATAAACATTGAACAGTTCTGTTCTCGTTAAATTTCTGATTTTCATTCCATTTTCTATACTTCTTAAGTCCGTTTCGGTTTTCCTTTTGTAATATATTTCGTGCTCTCTCTTTATCTTCCATTCCTTCCCTCATTTCTTCCTCTCTTTTTTCTTCATGATACGTAAAGTTTCTCATTTTTTTACTATCATTGGTTCAGTTTCTCTTTTGGTTTTTTCTTTATCCTGCCAACGTTTACTTCTTTTTTCAAATTTATGTACTTCTATCTGTCCTTTTTCCTTTCCTTCTTTATTCCATTCTATTTCTTTCTCTTTTTATGTTTTAATTACGGTCCCCTTTAACGTCTCATTGGCCCCGTTCATTGTTCTCTTTCTATTCATCCTTCATTCTCTTTTAACTGTCTTCTTCCCTCTGTTTATTTTCTTCCCTGTCTAATTCATTTAACTTAATACAATCAGTAATCGCACTAACAATACTCATGTTACAGGGGCCCGTCGGCCGAAGAATAATACCATGTCCATTGCATTGAATCGAAGTTTAAGAAACAGATATTGTTATAAGGTAGTAATAGGTGTACTACAGTTGATGAATTTTTGGTTTTACTTACGAGAGGGGATCCTGCATCACTGCTGGTGATAGGACCAGTTGTCTCGTCGTCCAAACCTTGTTCAAGCATTTTCTGGAGTTTGGCATCCGAAACATCAAGCTGATTTAGCTCTTGACCTAAAAAATCTATAAAAAGTTGTCTATTTTGCAACAGGTTAAGGGAAGTGGAGTTTTGTATGTGTTAAGTATGTATTAGCCTGATAAACAACCCCATCGCACACATTTTTTTAAAGTAGCACAAATTTTGAGCTAATACTAAACTTTGCTTAAGTTGTTTTTCTAACAGATTGCTTAATGTTTCGTATTGTTGCTTAATGCTTCGTATTGTTGCTTATTGTTGCGTATTTTTGCTTATTGTTGTTTATTATCGCTTAATTGTGGCTTATTGTTGCTTGTTGACTATCGATGTTGATAGAAAAAATTCGCTTCTTTGCCTACTTTGTCTACTAGCGCACAAAACGAACTTCGTTCTTGGCTTTAATGTGTCCGATTTAGCCTTTTCTGTGCCCTGTTTTTCTTATTTAATATTTCTTTGCTCCGTTCTAGACAAGAGCATTTCCAGACTAGGTTGCTACTTAGCAGTTGCTTCGATCTTTGAGTTTCTTTAGCCTCATGTCGTTTACAAATGCTACGCATAAAAATGGGTGCAGTTCGCAGGAGGAGCTGTTTATCAGGCAGCGTATTTATGAGTTTCCTTTTATTAAGTAGAAATCATGCGTGCGTGTGTGTGTGTTTGGTGTGTGCGTGTGTTTGTCTTTGTTGGGTGGGCTATTGGCATACTCGAGGCTCCCAATAGTGGAAGATAATACCTTTGTCTACTGATATTTAGGAAAGTGGTATGCCTATGAGTATTGCTGTACGTCCACCTTTCTGGTGTCTGGGACTTCAAACTTTTTTGGTGGTTATAACCCTGCTTCAGTCTTGGAGGTTAAGGAAGATCTTTGTGACTAGTTACTGCAGATATCAGAAATCAGTTATTTCTAACATTTAAAGGAGGTACATGGCTTCAAGTATTGCATACATGTGCTATAGTAGAGCGCCCTATAGCTGAACAGTTGCATCTCATATCTGACCTGTTTGATATAACTTACGGGATCTATTACTCGCTGTTAACCATAGGATGTGAAACCGAAGTGTGCATACCCCTTGTGATGATGATGCCGTTTTAAGTATTACTTTGCGGGACCTAGTACTTTGCTTACATATAACGGGTTTGTATCAGAGCAAAGACAGGATGCCAGCGACGGCTCTTGAAGATCGAACTTGAATTGAATTATCCACTGGCCCACAAGATGTTCTTGGGTATTCATAAGGATACGCAGGCAACAGAATTTAGCTTATGCGGAGGGAATGTGATGACGTCACAAGTCAAAAGTTTTGGAAATAGTACTATTTGACTCTAGATATCTAAAGGCAACCATGGAATAGGCTGTTTCCCAAAATACGACATCTGTAGTATATACAATGTTTAAACTAGAGGCGTTTAAAGTTTAAAAATCTCTGGTCAAAACTCTGTTAATATTCGCTTATTTTTTGTAATCGGGGTCGTTGTCTGCTGATGTTCCGTGCTAATGTGGGCTTGCCCAGTTATGTGTACGCTGGAAATGCTTAAATGTACATAGGAAGGAGAGGGTTTATCGACTTGAAAATGTATGGTATGAACTTATTACGGTTGTGTATGATATTATGCTGCGAAGAATATTTTGCTAAAAATATCATGAAAATATCATACTTAACATTGATGAACTTTCGATAACAACAAAACAATTAGCTAACTATAAAACACAACACTGTACTGGCCTCCTTGCTAAATAAGGTGTTACCTACGTCAGCTAGTGTAGTATTTGTCAATGTAGTCACTACTAACGTGATTAAATAGTGAGGTTTACTTACTAATATCTAATTGACAATTGTATCTACTGGTTAAAACCACTGATCTCTAAAAAAGACTGGAGCGAGCCTCCCATTTTTTCCAACAGCCAAAAAGCCCGGTCACGAATACTAGTTGAAATAGCGCGGGAAAGCTCGCCATGTTACGTAACATTGTTTATAAGCTTTGCTTGATGGGGACTAAAATGGCGTCCAACGACTAACCTCGCTTTGAGACGGAAGATGCTCCATCCAGTGTTTTTAGAGATCCATGGCTAGAACCCTTTTCCCGCAGGAAGGAGATGGGTTTCAGCAAAGGCGTTAAGTATGCCCAATAGAGACATAATGTCAGGTCGATAATGAATTTTAACAGTCATTAAGTGATTGATATGTATTTTCAATTCCTATTCAACGGTTCATTTAGTACGTACGATCTCACAGTTCGGATTGCTGCAGAGGTACAGTACAGCCATGTTTGTCAGACATCCAGGAAGGGAAAGCAAACTTTAAAAGCTTTTTGAAGGGTGGCATCATGTCTAAGGGTAAGGTGTGTATCATAGTCAAAGTGCCCTCAATAAGGGCTCCGATAGAGCTTGGAATCTTGACAGGATCGTCAAGAAACTACAGTTTTTAGTGCTTTGTCAGCTTATTTAATTCTCCATAAGGGGTGGGCACGTCGAGATAGGGATTACTTTTCTTTAAAGCACACGTTTTTCGGGGTGCAACTCAACCCCTTTCCTCCGGTACACGGACCTATCGTCGGTTGTTTGTAACGAATTTCGAATCTTCCGATGCATACAATTTAGGTAATTCCAACGTTGAACACCGAGATGCTTTATTACCACTTGACAGTCTACACCTTGCTGAATTTAATTTTAATTGAGAACAAATTTTGTGGAGGAAGGTTTCAGTGAATTAGGGATTCCCGTATTCTCAAAATCGTGTCGATAGGAACGCATCGCTTTTGTTGGATGGTGATTGAAAATTGAGTGGCAGAATGACGGAAGTTATGTTTTGCCTAAGTGATGGTTGGTCTTTGAACGATGTCTTTTCATGCAACTCTTGTCTGACTGCTTTGTTTAAAATCAATGAGAGGGTTAAGAACTGCAACTTGTCACTTGTTACCATGGAAGTGTACAATATTTCGGAAATCCATTTTGAGTCGGATTGACATAGTTTTTACAGGGTTGCCACTTTTGAAATTTCAGTTTTGCCCTCGTTTTTTTGAAAGCACCTCTACCCCCTGTCTCCCCAAATCCATTTTTTATAGCTCCAGTGACTCATTCACGCTACACTAAAAGTTTTCAACAGGCCTCAGTTCCAAGTCGAGGCCAGTACTTTAGAAACTGAGATCTACTTTATCTAGGAAATTCGTGGCATGTAACACTAACAATATTGGTTGCTTGTTGTTCCAACTATCACAAGTATTAGTTATCTCGGTAACAGGTTGGAAAAATCTTTTCGAGGCTTAAAAACGCTTTAAACTCAGTTGGGCAGCTGCGATAGCAGGTGGAGCAAGTAACCTTTATCTTGCATAGCGATTTTCTCAATAAAGCACCACCGTTGCAAACTTGTGATATCAGTGAGCAGCCACCCTCCATTTAACTGATATTTGGCTTTCACTGAAGTTTTCAGTGACTCGTTGATCTCAGCGACTTTGCGATGTCCACTAATTGTCTTTAAACCCTTGTTCAAGCCAATATCTGGCCATAAAATATAAACGATCTGGTTTTCCACGTAGAGGTGAAAAAGTGTTCGCACATTACCTTTCCGGTGGAAAAGGTGACCTTGCTTTTGTAGCTGTCTTTCCGTTGCGAATTTCGACAAACAGGTAGTTTTCTTATCAGACATGTATTAGTAAGCAATTGTCCATTAGTTCGATCTTCATCTACAGGGATGTTTTCTTAGCTTTAGTTTGTCCGCATCATTTAACTTTCAGTTGTTGTCTAGTTGGAATTTCTCTTAGCAATTTGGAATTATTTCACCGCGGCCACTACCTGAACACCTTTTCTCATAGTAGCTTCTATTACCGAAATCTACCTAAAACATGACCTTGCCCATAACTTATTAACTTGATTGTGCCCTCTACAAATTAACCCTTGTCTTCTGACTTGTAAAAGATAGCAATGTGTCAATTTTCCCACCGGGTTTGAACGAACACTGTGAGGAAAGTTTAGGCAGATGATAAATTCAAGTAGAAGAAACGAAATATAACAAATCTCAGAAGCTCTCTAACTCAGCCGAAAGTCAAACATTTGCCACTCTGCCAAAACATAAAATTCAAAAGTTTGTAATGGGCTCCATCAGAGATTTTCGAATAGCAAGGGACTCGGGTAACTTAAAATTTAAAATATCAATTATTTCTGTTCATGGTTTTTGAATGAAATCGGTGCTAAGTTTATCAAGGCCCGACGATGATTATAGAACGTGGCCTATTACTGTTAAATTTGAGCAGATACTAGAGAAGTATAACTGTGTCACCAACGCGATTCCAACATTTGACCAGCATATTCGCGGTGGGCGTTCTACCAACTGATCTCCTCTGATACCATACTCTCAATGCGTAGGAAAAGTGATGACGTCACAAATCAAAAGTTTTAGAAATAGTACAATCTTGACTCCAGATATCAAAAGGCAAGCTTGGAATAGGCTGTTTACCAAAGTAGCAGACCTCTAGTGTAGATACTGAATAAGCTAGAGGCGTTTGAATCTCAAAATCTCTGGTCAAAACTTTGTTAATATTCCTTGGTTCCTTAAGTTAGGAACCAGCATTACACAATAGGGTTTTGTTAGAGAGATTCAAACCTTTGAAACCTTATATCTCCGTGTTGGAAAAGGGCATCACTCTCAATTTTGGCCATTGACGTTCTCACAAATAGTGTAACTTGAAAATTGAGTTTTTTTGCCTTAATCCAAAAATGTCCAAAATCGTAACGTCACATTTTCGGTGGACATCGACATCCTGCTGTACTAATTTCTGGACAAGCCTCTCAGAGCCGTGTAACTTGACCATGGAAAGACTTCTTTCCGGCCTATCATTCTGTCCAAAGCTCATTGAAAATGGCAAACCTTTATCTTATAGAGCACACGCCACGAATGTGTGGATCACGGGTTCGGATTGCGTTGGCGACATCATTTTTTATTTCTCTCTATTATATTTACAAACTTATAATTTCAAATCCTCTCTGTTGAAGATGCTTAATATTTTGTACAATTATTTAGATTCTAAACCATAACTTTTGCCCTCGACACCTTAACAAGGTTCGGAAAAAAGTGTTGAATTTTCCTTCGTCTGGAATATCAGTAATAAGAAGTTTAATCGAAGGCGAGTTTAATTTCTGATGGCCAAAAACGTTTTACTCATGCAGATGTTATTTGCAACAACACGTCACAACCCTCTCATCTTCTAAAACTTTTTTTTGCGAAATTGTTCTATTTTCCTCCAAACAATTGCTACGATCGATGTCTAGAGAAACTTTTCACAGAGTAGATTCTATGATGAACGCAATTTTCAAGTTTTGCACTACTCATAAATTTTTGTGTCCATGAGCATACGTGGGGTGTCGGTAGTGCATGCGCATATGTACGTTTTGGAAGAAAAATTTCCCATATCCGATGGGTTCCCTAATTTCATGGGCCTGTCGATATATATTTATTTTAATATATGTTTGAGTAGGGGAAAACAGATGATGTTCGGTTATATAAAATAAGGATGGTTACATGTTCCTCGATAGTGCAACTAAATAAAAATTTCACAAGCTGTTTTGCCATCTTTATAATATTTTAATTCAGTCTTCCATACTACAGTAGTTACTAATTTTGAAGGCCTTCCTTTTCTTACTCTGTTTGTGGGTTGCGACCGTGCACCATTCATGTTTTCCGGAGTCCAGACTTAGACTAAGCACGTAATATTTTGTGCACCTCCACAATGACGGAAGGTAAGTGTGTTTTGTAACTGGATCAGTACGTAATTTATATGGCCGATGGAAAGCTTGAAGGAAGAAGGAAATTTGTTAAATCGACGCCAGACACTTGTCACCTGTTTTCAATATTTGGAGATGATGTTTTTCCATGGGTATTTATGAGATGTAACGTTATTGAATGATTGTTGGAGCATTATATTCTAGAGAAGTGCTTCGTTAAGCCCCATATGCACGGTGCAACATGTTGTATCAACAAGTTGAACACAACTCGTTCTGACGATCCTGTCTTGTTGT